>PVJX010003163.1:35203-113252 GCA_004027295.1 Dolichotis patagonum | reverse complement strand
GTTCAAACAAATTTTTTTCTTTTTTATCAAAAATGAGATATTATAATACCCATTGATCATTTTCTGTTATTCGGTTCAGAAAGCCCTGGAATTCTTTCACTATATGCATGGCTTTATACTATTGTGTTATGTTTGATAATATTGTAATTGAAACGATGCTCAACTATAGCAGAGTAAGAGATATGGCGTTAGATACTGTTGATGTCCAGTTGACTTAATGTAAAGTACTGTGTTGCCTATGTTGTCCTTTTCTGATCTGCTCTGTACTGCCCCCTTTTGTTTTATTCTCTTTTAAATAAAAAAAAAAAGAAAAAAAAAAAGAAAAAAAAGTCATTTACAATTTAGGTCTACAAGATCATATAACTGAAAAATACCGGACAGTTAAATCTCAACTAAGATGTGCATCACTGATGTCTCTATCATTATCTTTACTGGGTAGGTATTTTATTGAAATTATACTCCCCACAAAAAAAACATGACAGTGTAAATTTTGTTGTTCCTAGAAAGACAATAATGCAAAAATAATTTGCAAAGAGACTAGGTACAACTGTCCAGATTGTAATGCTGCATCATGTGTTATATGCTCTGTGATATATCATACACAGAAAAATGTTGGGCTCAGTTTGATAAAACTGTCATTTTTGTATTCCCTTTTATATTATCTTACAAAAATTAGTGGGGAATATGCATGTTTTGGTCATTCTGTATTTAAATATTTGGATTGGTAAGTGGTTAATAATAATTATGTATGTGTATTTGGCTAACTAATATGTACTTGGTCAAAGATGTGCTTCAGAGAAAACTATTGCCCTGATTTTATATTGGTAAGGAACATTTAACTATCATCATATGATTACATAATAATTACATAAGCATCAGCCTGTGTTGTGGTTAATTGTCAACTGGAGTGGGGAACACACAGATGAATTGAGTCAGCATGATTCTGGGAACGGAAGACCTATTTTAAGGATGATTGCTGTTGGAACAGTATGAAAGGTGAATGTGAGGGAAGGATTTCAGTTGAATTTCCTTGGAAAAGCTTCACTGAAGCTCATTTTCTTTGGAAGAGTTCTGTTGCAGCTGATTTTCTCTGGAGGAGATTTGACTTCTCTCTTCAGTGGACCCATGGTCTGCTTTTCCTTGGTCACCATCTTCTGACTTTCAGCACATTTTATTTTCAGATTCTAGCATCTGCCTTTTAACCTGCCAGTGCAGACTCTTTAGCTGTTGACACCCACCCTTTGACCTCCTGGCTCAGAACCCACAGTATACCATTGAGGCCCCTCAGCCTCCTGATGAAGACTCGCATGGGACACTTCCATGGGCTCCCAAGCTTTGGTTGGATCTTTTGAATTTCTAGTGTGTGAACAGGTCTTTTGTACTCTTCTACATTTGACTTTGTGGACATTCATTGTAAGCCAAATCTTGTAAATGTTTAGTACAGAGATCATTTGTTCTCCTCTACATTTGACACTATGTGTGGCTATTATAAACCAATCTTGCAACTTTCTGTGTCCTACATTAAATATGATTCAGAATATGTGTAGTCCTTTGAGGAGCCTTGCGACAGCCCTGCAAGCTCTTCTAAACACCAAATAATATGGCCTGAAAAAGTTCATCACCATAAAAAAATCTTTAGTATATATGTCATCCCAATAGGATCATCTCTCAAATCCTGCATTTTATAAGATCTGTACACTTGGAGCACTCAAATACATTTAATATACCACAAGGTTAGCAATAAATACCTTCATAACTATATAGAAATCTTCCCATATATTCACTTATTTTTTATTCCTATGGAAAAATTTAGATTCCTTTAGCAAGCTTACCAGTTTGGTGTAACTGATAGTAATTAATGGACATCTTTACAGCTGCTATAAATTTAGGAAACAGGGCTAATGATGACAGACAGACTTACTACCTAATTGTTGTACTCAGAGTTTAAAAAGGAATAAAGACATTTAATAAGGACTTACAGGACTATTTTATAATAGTCACACAAAAAGTCAAATGCAGAAGAGTGCAGATCACTCCATGCATTAGTGACCTGAAGAATCCAGCTAAGGGCTGGGATCCCATGGCAATGTCCTTCACGAATCCAGCTGAAGACCTAGAGCCCATGGCAATATCCTCCACAAGTTCAGCTGGAGGCCTGGAGCCCATGACAATATCTCATGCAAGTCTGTATCCTGGGCCTGCACTGGGAAAGTCCAAAGGTGAGTGGTGGAAACTAGACAGTCTGCACCAGCAGATGAAAGATCTGTGCCAGCAGGCTGAGGGATCTGCACTGGAGCCAGGAAGTGATTCTCAAGGTAAAAACCAAGCTCCCCCTAAAGAACCACAGCCATCCTCAATGACAGCAAGGACCGAATATCCACCAATGATAAGAACAGCTGAATCCATATCAGGAAAACCAATGTGAGAAGCTTCTCCAGGAGAATTAACAGCACATCATCTTTTCCTCCAATTTTCCTTTGATGCTGTTGGCAACAATCCTCAGGTGAACCTTCCACACTCAGCACCACGCTGACTCGGTTCAGCTGGGTGTTACAAGTTGAAAATTAGTTAACCCACCACACAAGGATAAGTGTATATCACTGTTAGAATAATAAAATGCTTCTATCATTAAAGCCCATGTAATAGATCATATTTTAAATTAGAAAAACAAATTTCTTGCAAAAATTTTGAAGATTTTATTTCTGATGTATAGATACAGAAATGTACACTGTATAAAAGAGAGCTCATATTAGTAACCTTTCATGTATAAATTAAACTTTAATGCTTTGACTCACAGGGTATTTTGCCTTTGATGTAGATACATCTTTAGTCTCAGGTATAGTGTGTCATAAAGTAAGATATTAGTCATTCATTTAATCAATCATAAACTGATTATTGAAAATATTTTAGAAATCAACACTTAAATAATCTTCAACTCATAAAGCTCAGTTTTTTAAAAATAACCAAAAACTTAACAGTGAAAAATGCAAGAAATGATCTTAGTAAAACAAAACTATTATTTTTTAAGCATTTTTTGAAAGCTTAACCAAGAGTTTTTTAAATATTTTATGAAAACTTTAAAGCTTTAGACACAGAAAAATTTGAATCTTTTTAAACTTTTACCAATTTAATTATATATGTGTATTATTTTTATATTTGTTAGGGTGGGGCACTATAAGACACAGAAAAGCAAGAGAATCCACGGATCAGTGGCAAACACTGAAGCAAATTGTTTCCATCAACTCCTTTTATAGCCTCAGAGGGAATTTTATAAAACAATTTATTTAGGCACAAAAACCTATGCATTTTTAACATAAAAATAAATGTTAGAAATGTAACTCTTAATCAACATAAGAATGCAATCTTAAAACTTTGTATATATAAATAATATATGAAAACACATTTAATTGACCAAAATATACATTATTTTATAAACTTCAAGAAGTTAAGAATATTTGAATTTATATTTAGTAATTGATAACTTAGATGTTGCTTCCAACATTTGTAAGCATTAGTCCTATTTATATTTACTTATTTATTCATCTTAATAATTACTTTAGATGACTTAAGACCCAGTATAGCATAGTTAATCTTCTTAAGAGATTTATCTACATATCTATATCTATCTATATATATGCATGTTATATATATATATATATATATATATATATAGAGAGAGAGAGAGAGAGAGAGAGAGAGAGAGAGAATCTTTACCCAAGGAAAAATTCATCAGTTATTGAAAGCAGGAAAAATGAACTTTGCATTTATAAAGCCAATTTTTTAGGTTAAGTATTATCTTAGTAGACTAAAAATTTGGATGAAAATGTTACCAACTTTAAAGAAATCTTATTCATCATCTTACTAAATATTTTAAATTAAGTAACTTTAAGTTATCTGAGCAAAAAATTTTGGGCTACTGTGACTGTCATTTTATCTACAAGTCAAATTCAATTGACCTTTTAGAGGATAACATATACCTGAAAGTTAATATATAAAACATACACATTAACTTAAATCATAGTTTTACATTATCAAACTTCAAGTTTATATTTGTAAGGTTTATATGAAATTGATGCTAGCAGTTTTTATCTTCTGATGTTTTCAGCAAGTTGTGTTAATCTTGAATATTTATATAACTGTTTTGTCTTTTCCTTTCTATTATATTTTGTTTTTTTTATTGTATTTTATTGTGTATGGAAAACTCTAACAGTTTCAGAAGCCTCTAAGGACAAAAAAATTGAAAACAAATATAAATTTATATGAACCAAAAAAATTAGCATTTTTGATAAAGCAGCTGCAGGTATTTTAACCAATTGTTAAAACAGAAAAAGACACAGACAAAAAAACACATAAAGCAATTATACTAAATCAGAGTGCACTTTAAGTGCATTAATCATGTCAAATTAAATCTTATTTTTTGAAGTTTTAGGTTTATAGCTCTAAATAAACCAGACAGAACTTATCCTAGCAGATATAAGTTAATGCTCATTTTTCTTATCTAAGTCGCAACTGTGTTTCTTTTAATGCATTAAGCTCCTCAGTACATTTTCCTCATTAGTTAGCATCATACCTTCACAACAAGTAAAGTGTGAAGTGGGGAAGAAAGCAGAGCTGTATATCACTAGATGTGATCATTGTTAATTTTTCCTTGTATTATTAAATGAAGTTTGAGAACTTTTCATTTTACCCTTTAATTTACATTTGAAAAAAAGTCAACTTTTAAAAACCCTTCAACTTAAATTGGCCACAAGTATGTAAAACATAGTCTAAGATTGATGTTTTTGGGGCAGATATTAAACTATCCATAATCATATGTCATATGCTGTGTGCTTTTAAGATTTCTATGTATTTTAAAAAATATTTTTATGAATACATGTTTGCTATACATAATGATCATATTCATTATGAGAAGGTTGTCCCTGTACATTATATATGTTCATTCTTTATTTCCCATTCCCTGATTCCCCCTTTAAGCCTTCTGCATTTCCACTTACTAAAGCTCTGTTTGCATTTTTTCCTTTCTTCTTCTTCTTCTTCTTCTTCTTCTTCTTCTTCTTCTTCTTCCTGGGGATTGAACCCGTGACCTCACACTTGCCAGGCAGGCGCTTATGCCACTGAGCTAAATCCTCAGCCCCCATTCTCTCTTTAAAAAAAATATTTTCCCCTTCCTTCATTTCACCTTCCCATAACCTTTATTTCCATTGCAATTTGAACAAATTCTTTCTACTTCCTGATGTATACTTTATACTTTTCATTATTTACACTTTAGGTTTATCACACAAAAGAAAACAAGCAATGCTCAAACTTGTGTGTCTAAATTATTTCACTTAAGTTTATTGACTTGAGAGGCTTCCATTTACTAAAAAATTCTTTAGTTTTGCTTCTCATGGCAGAGTAGTATTCCATTTGCCATTCATTTTTTTTGATATGGACTGTTGCAAAGATTTAGTTATTATAAATTGTGCTACTGTATGAATGTACCACTGCAATACAATGACTTTAACTCTTTCAGGAAGATACCTCGAAGAGGAATAGCTGACTAAAATGGAACATATGATTTTAAATATTTTTTTCTGGTACCAAGAATTGAACTCAGGACCTTGCACTTGCCAGTCAGGTTGTATGCTGCTAAAGTATATACCTAGTCCCTAATTTTAGTTTTTTGCAGAATCTCTATACTCATTTCCCTATTGGCTGTAACAATATGCACTCCACCAACAATGGAGAAAGTTCTCTTTCCACATAGCTTACCAGGATTTGTTCCTGTGTTCTTGTTGATAGTCATTCTTTCTGGAGCAAGATGCAATCTTAGTGCTGTTCCAACTGGCATTTCTTGACTTACCTGCAATGTTGAACATTTTTTCATTCATTTTTTGACCATTCATACTTCTTAACCTGAAAAGCGTGTATTCATTTTGGATGCCTATTTTTGGACTTGGTAATTAAAGTTGGGGTTTCAAATTTTTTTGATTTCCAGATGTTAGTCCTCTGTCTGAGAAGTAGCTGCCGAAGAGTTTTTCACATTCTATACCTTGTCTGTTTTCTGTTTTGGTTTTTAAAAGATATAAGGAGAGAAAGAAAAGAGAAAAAGACAACAGACAGAAGATAAGATTCTGTAAGTTCCTGTTGTCAAGTTGCATGAGCTGACTGCCTCAGCCTAGGGTCAAGCTGAAGGTGCAGCCCATCCCCAAACCAGGTCAGGCCATGGCTCACCTCATCCTGGGTAATGCTGTATGTATAGCCCCTGCAAAACCAACGACAGGCCACAGCCCGCCTCACCTCATGATTGCACTTAATGTGTATCCTGCCACCAAACTAAGTCAGGCCACAGCCTGGCTCACTTTCTGTCGTAACTATTCTAGTCATTCCTGCCACTGAAATGTTTTCTGAGATTAGGCAACCTTTACTAGTCACAATGCATCAATAGGACAGAAAGGCTGACAAAGGAAGTTGTACACAACAGCTGGGATTTACTCAAATATGTACCCTAAAGACCTTTATATCTAGGGATCTGTGACATAAGCAAACAATTTAAAACTTCTGGAGATGTCACTTGAGGACCACAAGTGGCATACCATTTTATATAGGTAGATAAACATGAGACTAAAATTACCATAAGGAGACCAGAAACAGATAAGGTAGAGGGAGAATGTTAGCTAGCAGGAGAGGAGCAACCCTAAGATGTTCTAAAAATAAAAATGGCCTGTAGGCATGACTGCACTGGACCCAGCCAAATGAAGCAGACAACAGTGAAAGGCTGAAATGTAGCCCTTACTGAAGGCCTGTGGGTCTCTTCTCTCTGTAGAGTAAATACAGAGACCTCATTTTTCTCCCCATCTCCCATGTGGTACATGGGCAGGGACCCTCCCTTCCTTCCTTTGCAAGTAAGGACATAACCATTCCCCGAGTCTTGAGAAGACTTTCTGAACCCTGGTATACATTGATCCACCCCTACACACACACACACACACACACACACACACACTCCATCTACCTGCCTATTTCTGTTAAGTAATATTGGGAAAAGTTAAAGACTTTCAGTTTTTTCACAGATGAATGACTCAGTGGTAATGAAAGAACAAGAAGAGATTGGAAAAAGTGGGGGCAGTGGGGTGAGTCTTTCCAAAACCATGGTCTTGATCTGCCTCATTTAACTCCCAGCTAGCTTAGCAAGGACAAATGTGACTGGAATGGGGCTGAGGAGAAGCCCATAGGTAAGATGAGCTGTAACTTAACTCACTCTTAGAGTCTTTGGAAGTTCACTGACTCACTACAGAAAAAGAATTTTTAGAACCCATCAGTAAGAGGCTTGAGAACCATTTATTAAGTAGAAATGTAAGTTCACATTGAAAGACATAAAGTGCAGGCCCCTGAGAAAACAAGAGGGATTTTATGAACTGGGTCTAACTATACTTGTCTTGGGTGTGTCCTCAAAGTAGGTGACTTAGGATATGTATTCCTACTGTCTATCAGGTTTCCTATCTGCCAGGTGTGGTCAGAATGCAAGGCATCTATGTGTTTGTGATTGAGATGTGTTGCACATTAATATTGCCGCTCCCGTAAAGATGGAGGAAGCACAATTTACAGGTGAGTAGGAGAGATCCAGGGTCACATTTATAGGCTTTTTGTGTCTTTAGGTCTTTAAGTAATTTTTTGCTGGAAGAGAAAAATGTTTCAATGACTTTTGTGCATTGAAGCTAGTTTTTTCAGTGCAAGTTTAAAATCTTGTTTTATTTCTTATTTATCTATTTTTATTCTTTTTCTATCCTACATCAGAATGATTTTCAAAGGTGCTAGAAAGAACACTATTCTTAGTTATGTGGGTGCAAGTAATGTGGAAAGAAGGAAATTTAAAAAAAACAGAATGGAGAGGCAACATCTCTAAAGTTGAGAATAAGGAATTATGTTTTAATATTAAGTATGTTTGAGGGGCGTGAGGGAGAGAGATGAATAAATGATACACTTTGATTTGAGACTCTTAGTACCCTCTGAGATAGGTTTCATGCTAAGCAAGTTTTCAGTTTTAATTTTAAGACTCTTATTGTTTCAAGCTTTTTCTTTTACTTCAATTATAGCACAGAAATGACAATATACCATTTCAATCTCTCTTTTCTTGTAAGGCATCTATTTCATTATGTAGCTTTCCCTTAAGAGGTACATAACTAACTCTGAAACCTGTGATCAATATCCAAGAATCATATTTCAGTGCTTTATTTAATATTAATACTGAAAATGCTATGATTTACTCAGGAATTCAAGCGTCGGTATTTATTTTTACTTATAAACCTTCACCTAAAGCATAAAGACACACATGAAATTAGACAAACAGAAAGCTATAGAATAACACTTGTAGTTTGGTAAGAAAATTTTCTATATTGTAGAGTCACTATAATTCTCAAAGGCTGTGATTGTAAGGATTCAAAATGGAATGAGTAGTATCTCTTTTTCATAATAGGATTGCATCAATATGGACTATAAGGAATTTAAGGTATATTGCATTATAATCAAAATTACCTAAGTTAGTTTATACACTGAAAATAAAACTTAAAGGAGAAGCTATCAGTGTAATTATCACATGAATAATTCATTAACATAAAGCCTTGTGTATGCACTGTGCTGGGTGTCAACTTAACAAATATCAAGAGATCATAGTTTCACACCACTGGATAACCTTGAAGCTCTTTGTAAAAGTATAGAGTTGGTGCTAAGGTGGATTTGAACTATCTGCCA
Organism: Dolichotis patagonum; assembly: GCA_004027295.1. Taxonomy (NCBI): domain Eukaryota; kingdom Metazoa; phylum Chordata; class Mammalia; order Rodentia; family Caviidae; genus Dolichotis; species Dolichotis patagonum. The sequence continues at coordinate 104,522 of PVJX010003163.1, read as the reverse complement.
AAGGATTGCCAATACTAAACAGAGCTCATTTGCCAAAGAATTGGGAAACTTATTTCTTTAAGTCACTTAAACAAACTCTTATGCAGTCATTAGATAACAATACTTCAGAGGTCACATGTGGCAAAGAAAAAAGATTTTGCAAAATTAGTTGGGGGAAATCACAATAATCAGGAGCAACACTAACAACAAAAGCCAGAAAGAAACAAAATAATGCAGATATTTAATGTTCTGTTCACCATACTATACTATTAAAATTTTCATTTTCAACCAAATCTATGAGACAGAGACAGAAATAAGAAACTACAAAGGGAGAAGAGGAAGTTTGGGAAAAAACAGGAATCAAAGTATATCATGTAAGGTACAAATTTCCTGTGATGACTATGATGATCATGTGTATCTAAAATGTACTGATAGACTATGCTCAGAGAACTATAGGCAGCAAGCAGGGCTGGGAATCCACCAATGGGCCCTGACAGCATGTGCCCCAGAGGCAGAATCCCAGCACAAAAGGCAAACTTGGAACTCTGCTCCCAGAAGAAACTTGGACTACAGCAGATGATCTGTGCTAGCTTGAAGGGAGATTAAGTGACTGACTCACCAAAACAAGATCTCAGCTGGCTCCAGTCAGTGTGGTGAGTATGCCCCTAAAATAGAGGTGTACAGGGGGTAAAAAAGGCCAGTAGTAAAGCTACCTCCAACTAACTGTAAGACCTTGGTAAGACTGACAAGAGTGAGGGTGACCCCTTCCTACACAGAAAACATCAGGCAGAGTGAGGAGTATGATGAGAAGGACTCCCCCAACTTGAAGAAAATCAAAAGGGTTTCTGAGACACACAGGCACACAATAGGGACACAGTAGGGCCTTAGTCAATACAAACACTATAGACAGGGACATTTGATGACCTGGAATAACCTGAAGGTAAAGTACTAGCAGGAACTAAAAGTGGACCTACATCAATACTACTAGGCTTGTCAGCCAAGGAAGAATATAGGACTCACCCATCAGGCCCTGCAGCAGGAAGTCAGGTGACTGGCCCAGCTATTCATTGAGGGACCTAGAAATTGGACACACATCAACCTTACAGTAGGACAACAAGATACACACTACCAACAGTTGACACTAGCAGATCTGAAGGACCAAACACTAACTCCAAAGAGGAAAATGGAAAAAAGAAAAAGCAAAATGCAATATCAAACATCCAGTCCATCAGCAGCTAGTACAGGAGATACTGAATTAGAGGACTCCAAAAGTAACATACCAGAAATCTCTGAAAAGATAGAGAATGAAATAAAAATAAAACAACTCCATAAGGCCATAGAGGAAATCAAATTAGAAGTATTCTCCCATGTAAAGATAGAAGTAACAACCTTAGTAAAGGATTTGCTGAGTGCAGCTAAAGAAGAACTAGAGAAAAAAGTACAGGAGCATGGGAAACTGATTGAAACCTTGAATGAATAATACAGAAAACAAGCAGAATTCATGAAGCGAAGTGAAAGAGACATTCAAGAAACAAAAAAATTCTATTCAAAGCATGCAAAACAGTTTAAATGAAGCTGAGGATAGGATTTCAGACCTTGAGGACAGGATCACAATTAGTGATCATGAAAGGATAGAACTTTTAAAAATAACAAAGCAGCATGAAATGACAATCCAGAAGCTTCAAGATGATGCCAAGAGCAACAATATAAGATTAAAAGGCATTAGTGCAGAAGCTGGATTCAATACAAATGACATATCTAAAATATTCACAGAAAGAATAGGAAAAAATTTCCCAAACCTGGGGAAAAAATCTGATATGCAGATAAATGAGGCATATAGAATGTCAAACAGTCACAAACAACATAAATCTACACCCAGACACATGATAATTGAGATCTCAGATATACAACATAAAAACAGAATACTAAAAGCTGTTAGAGAAGTCACCTATCGAGGAAAGTCACCTATCGAGGAAAGCCCATTAGAATCACAGCAGACTTTTCAGTACAAACCCTCAAGTAATAATGTGTTGGAGTGAGATATTTCAAGCCATGAAAGAAAACAACTTTCAACACAGCCTGATGTACCCAGCAAAACTTTCATTGAAATTTGATGGAGAAACAAGATACTTCCATGACAAACAACTGAAGAAATTCACATCCACCAAACCAACCCTAGAAAAAGTGTTGAAAGACATACTAGACAGAGATAAAAATGACCACAATCCCTAGAACAACAACAGAAAGAAACCACCAGGTAGGACAAGAAATTAAATAATGGGGGAAAGCAGAAAGCAAACAATTGGAACATAACATGGCAAAGTTGAGCCAGTATATATCAATGATATCCATAAATGTAAATGGCCTCAATTAAAATATCAAATGAAATAGATTGACAGAATGGATCATGAAACACAATCCCACAATATGCTGTACACAAGAAACACATCGACCCAAAAGGAAATTCATAGATTAAAAGTCAAAGGATGGAAAATTCTGTTCCATGCAACAGGAACCCAGAAAAAAACAGGGGTGACTATTTTGTTTGCAGACAACATGAACTTCAAACCTAAAATGATTAAAAGAGACAAAAAAGGTCACCACATACTCATAAGAGGAAAAATTTGAGGAAGAACTACCAATTATAAATATATATGCACCAAACAAAGAAGCACCCAACTATATAAAACAGATACTAAAGGACATGAAAAACCAAATACACAAAAACACAATTATGACAGGGGACCTTATCAGCCCATTGTCACAAAGAGATAGATCAACTAGACAAAAAGTCAGCAAAGAAGTAATTGAACTGAATCATACCTGCGAGCAATTGGACTTAGTAGATGTTTACAGAGTGTTCCACCCAACCACAACAGAATACACATTCTTCTCAGCTGCGCATGGGACATTCTCCATAATAGACCATATATTATCCCATAAAACATTCTTAAGTAAATGGAAAGGTATTGAAATTATCCCATGCATAATATCTGACCATAGCACACTGAAATTGGAAATTAATGGCAAAAGAAATTGCAAAACCTGCACGCATACATGGAAATTAAATAACAACCATTTGAACAAGCAGTGTGCTACAGAGGAAATTAAAGAAGAAATAAAGCAATACCTACAATTCAGTGAAAACACAGACACAACATACTGTAATCTATGGGACGCAATGAAAGTGGTCTTAAGAGGGAAATATATAGTAATAAATTGTCATATCAAGAAAACAGAATGGGCACAAATAAACAACCTAATGTTGCATCTCAAGCTTCTAGAAAAAGAAGAGGAAGCTAAACCCAAAGTTCATAGAAGAGAGGAAATAGTAAATATTATAGCAGAAATCAATGCAATTGAAACTTAAAAAACAAAAATTAATGAATCAAAAAGCTAGTTTTTTGACAGAATAAACAAAATTGACAAACCTCTAGCTAACCTTATAAAGAAAAAGAAAAAAAAAACCCAAATTCACAAAATAAGGACTGAAAAGGAGGAAATTACTGCAGATCCCACAGAAATTCAAACAATCATGAATACTTACTTTGAAAATCTCTACTCACATAGAGAGGAAAATACAGAGGAAATGGACAGATTTCTAGAAACATATGAACTACCAAAGCTCAACCAAGAAGATATAGCAATTTTGAATAACCCAATATCAGCTATTGAAATTGAAAACATAATAAAATCTTACCAACAAAGAAAAGCCCAGGTCCTGATGGATTCATGTCTGAATTCCATAAGAAATTGAGAGAAGATTTGATGCCAATACTCCTTAAATTCTTCAATGAAATTGAAAAGAAAGCAATCCTCCCTAAAGCATTCCTGGAGGCAAATATTACTCTCATACCAAAACCAGAGAAACTCTCAACCAAAAAGGAGAACTATAGGCCAATCACACTAATGAACATTGATACAAAGATTCTCAATAAAATACTGGCAAATAGAATGCAGCAAATCATCAAGAAGATTATACATCAAGACCAAGTGAGGTTCATTCCAGGAATGCAGGGATGATTTAACATACACAAATCAATAAGTGTAATATACCACATCAACAGAGCCAAAAATAAAAACCACATGGTCATCTCAATAGATGCATAAAAAGCTTTCTATAAAGTCCAACACATGTTCATGATAAAAAGCCTTCAGAAATTTGGAATACCCAGTGTCTACCTCAACCTTGTAAAGGCCATCTATGACAAACCAACAGCCAATATTATACTAAATGGACAAAAACTGAAAGCTTTCACTTTAAAATCAGGAACAAGACAAGGATATCCACTATCACCACTCCTATTCAATATAGTTCTGGAAACACTAGCCAGGGCAATCAGACAAGAGAAGGAAATAAAAGGAATAAAGATGTGAAAGGAAGAAGTTAAATTATCACTATTTTCAGATGACATGATACTCTATATAGAAGACTAAACAAAAACTCCATTAAAAGACTACTAGATGTAAGAAACAAATTCAGCAGTGTAGCTGGCTACAAAGTCAATGCTCAACAATCAATAGCATTCCTGTACACAAACAAGAACCTCACCAAGAGAGATATAATTGAAATATCACCCTTCACAATAACATCTAAAAAACTGAACTGCTTATGAATCAATCTAACTAAGAATGTAAAAGACCTATATGCTGAAAATTATACTGCACTGAAAAAGGAGATTGAAGAGGAGATTAGAAAATGGAAGTATATCCCTTGCTCTTGGCTAGGAAAAACCAACATTGTGAAAAGGGCCATACTCCCAAAGCTGTTATATAGATTTAATGAAATCCCAATTAAAATAACGTTGACATACCTCATAGATCTAGAGAAAACACTCATAAAATTCATTTGGAAACAGAAGAAACCTTGAATAGTAAAGACAATTCTGAGCAATAAAGACAAGTCAGGAGGCATCCAAATACCTGACTTGAAACTGTGCTACAAAGCCACAGTGATAAAATCAACATGGTACTGGCAAAGAAATAGACCTGAGGACCAATAGAACAGATTAGAGGATGAAAGTATAAGTACAAAGACACTCAGGCACCTGATATTTGACAAAGGGGCTAAACATATTCACTGGAGGAAGGATAGCCTCTTTAATAAATGGTGTTGGAAAAATTGGCTCTCCACATGCAGAAGACTGAAACTAGATCCATGCCTATCACCATGCACAAAACTAAAGTCTAAATGGATCAAATATCTAAACATTAAAACAGAAATAATAAATCTACTGGAAGATAAGGTAGGTAGAATATTGGAGACATAGGAGTAGGCAGAGAATTCATGAACAAAGTGGAAACTTCATGGGTAATGCTTCAGAGAATCAACAGCTGGGATCTCATATTATTGAAATGTTTCTGCACTTCAAAAGAAATCACCAACATAGTGAAAAGTAGCCCCACAGAATGGGTAATAATTTTAGCCAGCAGCCCCTCAGACAAAGGACTTATATCAAGAACATACAAAGAATTGAAAAACATCCAGCCCCCAAAATTCAAAGACCTTCTCCAAAAATGTGCATCTGAGATGAGCACACAGATCTCAGATGAAGATCTACAAATGGCAAACAAATACATGAAGAAAAGTTCACCATCACTGGTCATTCGACAAGTGCAAGTTAAAACACTGAGATTTAATCTCACTCCAGAAAGAATAGCTGCCATCAAGAAATCAACTCATAACAAAAGTTGGCGAGACTGCGGGAAAAAGGAACACTGATCCACTGTTGGTGAGAGTGCAGACTGGTGCAACCATGATGGAAATCAATATGGATAATTCTAAGAAGACTCGGATTGGAAGTTCCATTCAACCCAGCTATTCCCCTCCTGGGTATTTTCCAAGAAAAACTGAAAATTTCATTTCACAATTGCATATCTGTACCCATGTTCATAGCAGCACAGTTTGTAATAGCTAAATTTGGAAACAACCAAGGTGCCAATCAATCGCAGAATGGATGAAAACAATATGGTATTTTTATACAATGGAATATTACTTGGCTATAAAAAGGATGATCTTGAGGCCTTCATAGGTAGATGGAGACAACTTGAGACTATCCTCATTAGTGAAATAAATAAGAATCATATTTATAAATATCACATTGTGTCACCAGGGTAAAAATTAATAAGAAATGTAATAATATTAAAACACAAAATGTGTAATTGCTACTGTAAAAAAGAAAGGAAAAGAAAGTGCTCCAAAGAATGTAACTGCATGTATGTTTAAGTGTGTAAGATGAATGACCATATTACTGTTTTTGTTAGATAGTGGAGCAAAACTGTTAACAGTACCATTGTTTGAATGTGTTCATTGTATGTTCTAATTCTGTAACTTGAACTACTATTTCCAAGAAGAAAGTTTGTAATTTATCAAGTAATGATTTCTTAGTAATTTTTGTTGTTTTCTTTTTTTCCTTGGAATTCTGTTTTGCTGATACCCTCTTTTTGTTTTGTTTTGTTTTTCTATTTAAATAAAAATTTTTAAAATTGTACCAATAAAATTACTTTACTATACAGAGAAAAAGTAATTAATTAAAACTGTTGCTCAGAAAGTCCAGTAAAATATATTAACTCTCTTACTATAAATATATTCAAAGAAATAAAGAAAATAATAGCTGAAGTATAACAAGAATATATGAAGGGCTGTGGACATATCTCAGCAGCCCATCGCCTGCCTGGTAAGCATGAGGTCATGAATTCGATTTTCATAGCAAAAATAAAACAGAACAAAAAACAAAACATCTGACTTTTGAAGGTTAAAAAATATGAAATTTCTGTGTCTTCTAATAGATATGAATAGATAAAGAAAATATAAAAAATATAAAAATTCTGAAAAATTTATACAATTTTTGCATTTGAGCAGAATTGAGGAGTTAGAAAAATGAATACTCTGATTTTATATAGGTTAATTTTTTTTTCCAGGTTTAGGAACAGAAAGAAAAATATTAATACATTTAATAAAGATAATAGAACTGTGGAACACAATCAAATGTAACAACAAACATATACCTGCGTTCCTGGGATGACAAAAATTCCAAACTGTTAGAGAAAAGTGTATGATGTTGAGTGGGCACTGTATTTGTTCATTTAAGACATGTTGAATTCTTAAGCCTACTAACTCATAGAGTTACCTTATCTGGAGGTAGGATGTTAACATATGTAATGTAATTACATGAAATCACCATGGTAGATAATAAAAGACAATTAGATATTAAAAATCAAATACTTCCTACTTCAAAAACTTTTACAATACTACTGTAATCAAAGTAGTATGGCATTTTCATAAGGATACACAACAGATCAAGATTCAGAGTGCAAAAGTTAACCCATGCATTTATTTTCTATTATGTTATGCTAAGATCCCAAGGCAGTTCAATGCAGTTATTTAAATAACTGTGGTTGAACAAGTAGGGACTATAAGGAAAAAATGACATTGAAACTTTACATCACATACAAAAGTTAAAATGCATTTTGCACATAGGCATAAGATTTAAAATGATAAAATATTTATAAGAAATACAGGTATCATCTTTTAAAAATATTGTTATGTATTGTTATGTTCAAAGTAGTTTCTTAAAGTAAAAGATATCAATCAAAATATTCTTACAAAAAAGAAGCAAACCTAAAACATGAGCATTAATGTTGAGCATAGCCTAAGCAAAAATTTTGTTAGATATGATATCAAAAGCATGAGAACAACACAATAAAACAGATAAATTGCACTTTATATATGTTAATAAAACATATGCATTTATAGACCTTATCAAGTAAAAAACATGATCTACAAAATTGCAGAAAATATATGTAAATCATATTTGAAAATAGGTTGTATAAATATGTATGTACATACATGTGTTTTAGTGGTGCTATGGCTTGAACCCAATGCCTTGTATATGTAAGGCAAAAACTCTAACATTGAACTACATCCCTAGCCCTGTATATGTTTTTTTTTTTTTTATCGGTACCAGGGATCGAACTCACGACTGCCTGCTGGCCATGCAGGCGCCTATGCCACTGAACTAAATCCCCAGCCCCTGTATATGTTTCTTAAACTCAATGACCAAAAAATATACAATGAATATACAGTCAATTGTAAAGGAGCAAGATATCTGATAGATATTTTCATAATGTAGGTATACAAAAAAGCAATTAAAATAGTCAAATTATTAGCCATCAGGGAAACAATAATGTGCTTCTTTATACCACCTGTGATCAATATAAACAATAGACAGTTAATAAAATACTTCAGCACAGATATGGTGAATCCAGAACAGCATACCCATCTAAGAGAAATGCAAAACTGTTCAGAGACTTTGAGAAAAAGTTTGGCAGTCCCTTGAAAAATTATTTTAACATGTAACCCAGGAAATTTCCCCCTGGATATATACATGAGCAAAATGAAAATTTAATATTCACAGAAAAACTTTCACATAAATATTCATAGTAGTGTTATTCATAGTAATCAAAGGTGAAATAGCCTAGATGTTTAGATTAAAAAAATGTGATGTATCCATAAAATAGCATATTATTCATCAATAATACTGATACATGCTACATATATGAAAACTGAAAACTCTACATCAAATGAAAGTATCTAATGAAAAATAGCTATATGTTATTTTTCTATTGTATAAAATGTCCATGACAGGGAACTCTATAGGGAAAGAAAAGGAGATAAATCATTGTGAATGATTTTTAGGGATATGAAGAGTGACTGTCAATGGATATATGGTTTCTTTTGGGCGTGATGACTATACACTAAAATTACAGTTTTGATAGTTTCACAATCTTATGAAGATAGTAAAACCAATTTATTGTGCAATCTAAAATACTGCATTTTATGGTATACACATCACTTATTAATAAACCCATTGTAAAAATATAGATTAACATTGTAGTTGAAAGTTGTTGGGAATTTAAAAAACAATCTCTGAAGAGAAAGAATTTTACCATGTTTAACCAAACTTAAAATTCATGCTGAGGATATAGCTCGGCGGCACAGAACCTGCCTGGCAAATGCAAGGTCCTGAGTTCAATACCCAGCAAACTAAAAAACAAAATCCTATACTTTGTATCTGTACAACCTTCTATTATTTGATTTATGAAGATGGAAGATAAATGGTACATAAAGCTAAGATAAAAAATAAAACTACATTACATTCTGATTGGTAAGTTAGTGATAGTAATGCACATAGACACACACACATATGCACACATGCACACACGCACACACAGAAATGATTAGAGACACACCAAAAGTGTGCACAAGAATATTAGCAGAAATAATAACATAATCATTAACTTTGATTATACAATGGGATCCTAAGTTGTAACTAAATATACTACTGAGGCATAGCAAAAAGTTAATCTATGACATTTTATGTCACAACAGAGATGAGCTTTGCAAAGAAGAGAAAAGGTAGTGATAGAGAGGAGACACACAGAGGAGACAGAAGTTACAAGTAATATCCTATTTCTTGAACTGGAAAGTAATTACCTGTGTGTATTCACTGTGGGAAAGTTTATTATGCAACATACTTAAGGATAGTACACTTTTCTGTATGTATCTTATTCTTTAATTTAAAAATCTAAAAGGAAATGATGAGGCAAAGGTTCATTTTATCAGATAGAAATTTAATTTACTTAAGCAGTCCCACTTCCTGCCCTGTAAAGGCATCAAACCAATCACATCTCTTTAAAGGATGCCTTATAAACAACTTCTTCGTCATATAGAAGCTAAACTTTACTAAATTGGACTCTATATCTTAAAATTCAGCTGCAATTTGTACTCATAGTATATTCAGTTAAACTTGAAGTGTGGGTAGTTTTTCTGTAAGAAAAAAAGCATTATGGATTCAGCTTACTATCAAGTCTAATGGAGCTCAAGTGTTTCTCTGCATAGTTAATCAAGTGGAAAGTTGAGAGCTATCTATGTTAGAATAGCTTTTCCAAATTTCTTATCTCAGTGGAAAAGTCATATTTCTTTAACCTGAAAGTGTTTCTCAATGAAATGACAGTAAATGAGCATATTTTTTGGCTAATGCAATAAGCAAGCAAATGAACCAATTCATAAAACTAGGCTGTGGTTTGAGCATGTATGCCAATTTTTCGCTTTCACTTTGATTAACACTGTCATCAAATGCATAGGATTACACTTTCCATCTAAGTCATGGTTATTCTGCGTGACTCAAATTCCATTGTATGAAAGAGATTTTTTATGTGATTCAGTTGTAAATTTAGAGAACTCAAAGGGGATACTTTGCTAGTATTATCACAATTGACTGCATTTTGCTCAGGAATAGCATAATGTATCATCATCTTAGGAATTAGAATCACATAGTTATATTCTGTCTGTAATGGTGTCAAAGGCCATTTGGTCATACGGAACCCACTAATGTGCTCCTCACTCATAGAGGCCTGGAGTTCGACTAATCTGAGTTCTCATGCTACCACTATCAGTACCATTATCATTAAATAAGTAGCATAACTTCTACTTTTATATTGTAAATTAGTAATTCTTAAATTTATGTTTGTATATAGGAGGTACCTGGTAGCAAAAGACTGCGAGCACCAGGTAAGTTATCTGCAGTTCATCGACTCTGAGAGTGCTAGATGCAAAGATAGGGCAGGATCTGAACACCAGGTGTGTCAGAAATAGAGTAAGAAATTAGTGCTTCCTTATAAGCACGTTAGGACTCTGAAATTTTTACAACTTAAGGAAACCAATTATGATAACGACAGATTGTTGACCTCAAAATATTACAGACTTGGATTGGCTAGGAGAATTAAATTAAATTGAAAGGAAAGAGAGATAATAAAATTTTCTATAACTTGGCATGGCAGCATATACCTATAATCTTAGTATTCTGGGAGACTGAGAAAAGAGGATCACAAGTTTGAGTCCAGCCTGGGTAACTTAGAAACATACAATGCTCTGTCTCAAAATAAAAATAAATAAATAAAATAAAATTAAAATGTCTGAGGGTATAGCTCAGTGCAAAGACCAAGGATTCATTCTCTGGCACTGAAAAACAAAATCTTGTATAATCCAAATGTTATATTCACAGTTTTAAGCATACTGTGCAGAACTGGATTAGGAACACAATTGTAAGTCATAGGAAAAAAAGCAGTAGAAAAGTTCTTAGTGTGGATCACACTTTTTCAAAGAATTGAATGAGATAATTTTGCTGCAAAAATGCAAATATAATTAGTGTATGATTTGCCATTAAATGAAGTAACTTAAAAGAAAAAGGTTTTGAAACTTTTGAAGAGGGTTGCAGATAATCAAAATTCAAGAGATAGCAAGAATGAATTGCAATCATTGATACAAAGAAAGGAAAATGAGACAGATGAGAATTTCTAGGTGAATTCTCAGAAGAAATTAAATATTTCAGTTCATTTAGTACTCCCTGAGAAGTTTTAATGGCACATAAACTAAGCAAAATTAGTAGAGGGGATTGGAAATACAAAACCAAAGTCATGTGTTAAAAATATGCAATATTTCAAAACCTAGGAAATGAAGTAAATTGAATTTCATGGAAAAATGAAATTATATCCCTACCTAATATTCCACATGAAATAAGTGTACTATAATATTTATTCATAAAAACATAAAATAATAAGTAGGAAAATTTAGGAAAATTGTCAACTTTGGTGTAGTAAAATTTTCTGACAAGAATGGTGAGACATTTCTCCTACCTGAGACCATTTTGACAAGACAGGGAGAGCCTATGGCTTTACCTAGTACACAGTAACTAACAAAGATAACAAAGGAAAAAGAATGGCATATATTCCAAATAAATCAGTAAATTTCTAGATCAAAACGTGAATAAAATGGAGATATTAGATTCACCCCACATGGAATTCAAAATAATAGTCATCGAGTTGCTCAATGAAGAGAGGAATAATTTCGGAGTAAACAGAGAACTTCAACAAAGAGATAGAATTTTTAAAAAAATCAACAAAACAGAAGTCTCAAAGCTGAAGATTATTATAACTACACTGAACATTTCAACAGCAACCGAAATCAAGTCTGAGAAAAAACAATGAATTCAAAGGCAGAACAGGATTTTCTTTGTTTCAAAAAGCAAAAGAAGCAAAAAAGTGGTAAATAAGACTACATGAAACCAACAACTTTCTGCAAAGGAAACAGGAACCAAATGGCAGCACACTGAATGGGAGGCAATATTTGCCAACAATTTAACTAATGGAGTAATATACTCAGAATTTATAAAGCTTCAAACAATGTAACAGCACAAAGTAATCCAATTGAAAGTAGGCAAATTATTTGAATCAACATTTCCAAAAAGAAAAAATATGACTAATAAACATGTGAAAATGCTCAATATCGTTTGTCATGAGGAAAATCCAAATCAAAAGTACTGTGAGATATAATCGAATTCCTATGGAAGTGGCAAGAATGATGCAATGTGTGATCGAAGCAAGAGGGAATATTTTGAGGAGAATCAATGGCAATGTGCTTTTAATTCTATTACATATCTTAAAATTTAAACTTTCACTGTATTTATCATGCATTACATACTAATGCATTGCATATTTCAAAACAGATAAAAATGATTTTAAACATTCTCACAACAATGTTAAAATAAGCACTCAGTTTATGACTATGTTAATCTGCCTAATTTGATCACTCCACAATTTATGTGGATCAAAACATCACACTCTGTTCCATAAATGGGTAATTGTTGCCATTTAAAAGTAAAATGCATGATGAATGTGATCACTGCATCTTAAATTTACCAATAAAATTAACAAGGAAAAATGTAAAATAAAGCAAAAAATATAATACAAAAATATCTATATCTATATTCAGTAGAACATAATACAGAACTCATAAATAATCCCAATTATATATCCTAAGTTGGTCTTTGTCAAGTGTGTAAGAAATACACAATGGGAAAAAGATAATGTCTTCAATGCAACTGGTACTTAAATGCTGATTTAAAATCCAGCCATCTTGCTAAACCCTCTTATCAACTTAGACATTTTACCTCTAGATTCTTTTGTGCTTTGTAGTCACACAATCAAATCATTTGCAAATGATGATAATTTTATTTATCTCTTTAATCAATTCCTGTTTTGTTTTTCTTGCTTTAATCTGCTGGCTAGGATGACCAGTGTAATGAAGAATAGACAAAATTATGAGAATTTCATACAAACATATCTGAAATAGAGAAAGGTGTATTTCTGTCTGGAAATTATGAATCATCTGTAGAAACAAAACATATTTAAAATATACTAAATGTTTTCTGGTTGGCTTACTTCATATGACAGTTACTACTGTCTTACAAAGGATAGTAATGTCTATCATACAGTTCTTCGGCTTCCTCCTACTTTTAGATACATTTTTGTTATCTCAAGGAAGAATATAGCAGTTTTGCATGAGGACATATGCTCGTTGAACTGTGGTTAATCAAGTTGAATAACCATTGCGTGTGATTTTTCACTTTAGGTACACTAATTTGCTACTCCTAAATAAACTTCTTTTTAAAGAAATAATTCACTGGATGTAGAATTGACAAAGGCTTAGAGAGTATTTCTAATTTTCAAGCAGGACAAGATAATTTTTCTTTATATGGACAATATTGCACATCAGTACACTGCATGTTTAAAAGATTAGCTGGTTAGTTTTTAAATAACAGCCCTCTTGAAAATAACAGGTTAAAAAAGTACAAAACACAGTCACCTGCTGTTTTTTTTCCCAAAGACAAAATGTAGCTTTGTTTTTCTTAATTGATGTCTTATTTATTTGTTTATTCTGGAACTTGAATTTATGGCATCACGCATACTATACAAGCACACCATCACTGAATTATATTCCTAGTTTGAATTTTAAAATTATGAAAACAATGGTAAATCTATTCAGGTGAAGTATATAAAAAGATAATTTTTAGGTATTGGGGGATACAAGGGTATAAAACTTCCCATTTTGAAATTGTATTTTTACCTCTCTTTGACCTGCCATGTTGACTCTTCCTTTGTTTACCCTAACGGTTTCCTTTCTGAAACAGGAAAACTTGAGAATGAGAATGCTAATATCTGTCGAAGGGATTGCAAATTATTTGGGCAAATAGGTTCAATACCCTTCTCTGCCCTTATGTCAGATACTAATTGATTATGACAATCTTTGCAGATGAAACCTGGCATGTTTGAAGATTGATTTTCATCATGGAACTCCAGCTATTCAATCAGTCAAGTCTGGCATTTGACAGGGAACATATGTTTGGTAAGTAAAACAGAATATAATGCTACAGGTATCTTTTTTTGTCAAAAAATAATAGGGACTCACTATTCCCCCATACAAATCTTCTTTACAAACTGTTATACCTAAAAATTATACTCTATTACTTTTGAAGCACTAGAATACTGAGAGCAATAAATTCAAGTTATATTAACAATCATGCATATTCAGGAGACGCACTTTGAAGGAGAAACTAATGTGATTCTGGTTTATATCAGTGTTTATTTTACTGCTTTTCTATAGTATTGAACAAATCTTAGTGTAAGGTTTTTTAGGGAATATTCAACATAAGTCAACAGAAATTTCTATGTGTTTATTTCCATATAGGTGGAAGTAGGTGTCTTAGTGTCTAATTCAATGCTATGTATGGCAGGAAGGATTGGAAAAAAAAATTTAGATTTTGGGCCTCAAAGTAACTTTTAATGGTGCAATTAATAATAGAGAAAGTCATAATTATTTCTGAATACTTTGCATTTCAGATGATGTTTAGGCAAATAATTAGCTTATAATGGCCTTGATAATTTCTAACATCTGGTACCTAAAATCTGCTGATTTTATTTCAATAAAAAGCTGATAATATTCTTAAGACATTGAAAAGTTGAATGTAGAAATATTACAAATTCTGATGTGGAAAGAAATACAGTGTATCTTTTTCTGGATCTTAGAATCCAATGTTCTATAATACTTAGTAAAATAATCAAATTATTATATCAGTAGGTTAATGATATCTATAAAGTATCTTATGTTTTTCTTATTTTATTTCATATTTAAGAGAGTACTCATGACACTTTTACAGTATAGTAGGAAGAAAAGGTATCACATCTGAGAAATTCTCTACTATAAGAATTTAACTGTCAAGTAAATTAATAGTCATCATAATAAAATTCATGTCTATCATTCAAAGGAAGGATACATGAGATTTTTTATTCTTTTCCAACTAACGGACTTAATATATAATATTTAAACTACAAAAGGCAAATGTATGGCTATTATTTCCTTCTGACCATTGAAGAAGAAATCAGGTAAATAGTGTATTGCAAAACAATATTTATTTCTGATTCAGAACCCAGATCCATACCTTGCCATTTGTGTTGTGATGAAAAATTCAAAATTCTAGTAGCATGTCACCAATTTGGCTACAATTTTGGTGCGTACTTAATAAATATTTAGGGTAGACTAAATTTAAGAGTAAAACATACAGTTCATCATGAAATTTAGAGACATTACCTAAAGTCCTAGAAGCAAGATTTTTAAAGATATAAACTGCTTTTCATTTTAATTTTGATTAAATTTATTTTCCAAAACATTGGTTTAGTACTATATTGATGCATTTTACATTTATATTTAGTGCATGTATCTTGAAATGAATAAATGAAATTGCAAACCACCCTCGAAAGTGTTGTACAGAAGAAACCTTTATATATCATATTTTGGGTAATTTTATATTTTTAACACATAACTAAAAAGTGGTAAGGTAAAATTCAGTACTGCTTAGGTTTCATGTGCAAACTATATTAGGTAATATCTTCAGAGCATTGTTTGTGCACCTCTAGGATTGCCCATGTGCTGTTAAAGTCCTAAATCAAATCAGGACGAATAGATTGGCTTAAAGCATTTTTTCAAACACCACAACTGTCCACTATACATGTATTTCAAATATGAAGATGTGATCTTTTGAATGTTTGGAATGGTAAATTAATTGCATCAATATGAAGATAGGTTTTATTAAAACTTTCAATAGAGACACCATTGCAATAGCATAAAAAGAGTGCAAAAAGAATACTGAACTCATTGCATATATATTTATTTTAAGTTTATTTTGGTAAGACTAATGATCACTATTTTAGCAAATTTTTGCAGAAACAACTTTTGAAAATCTTTTTTGGTACCGGGGATCGAACTCACGACTGCACGCTTGCAAGGCAGGTGCTTATGCCGCTAAGCTAAATCCCCAGCCAACTTTTGAAAATCTTAAATTAAGACAATATATCTATCAGGATTCATTTTTCATATATATATATTATATATATATATAGTCTTATAGAATACATATATTCTTATATATATATAAGAATATATAAGAATATATATACTTATATATTAGTTTGTGATATTTCTCATCAGATAAATACTTAGAGATGTTATGAAGAAAAATTTTAGAAGCTTTTTGCTCATCTTCAGGTATTTGAAACCAAATAAACTATGAAGGCTAGCATTATAAATTACCAGGCCAATAATTAAGCACTTTTTGCAGACAGTAGCAACTGAGGAATTGAAATTAGAATGCAAACTATATTTAACATAACTTTCTCTTGCAGATGGATATGAATTGTGATGACAATTAGAACTAAATGGCATTCCTTGAGCTTTCCTGATTACATTTTTATCACTATTTAATTCTGCTCTTTGTAACTCAACTTTTCCACTCATGTTGTGCTTGATTATTCTTAGCTCTATCTATTGTTTCTAACACTTTTAGCACCTGAAACCCAAAAACTTCTACTTTTAGCCAGCTCTGAAACACGATGATCTTTGTCTCTATTTGTTTCATCAGAGAGTAGAGGGTATTAACTTTCACATTTTTAAGCTTAATTTCTTATCTACTTCATTAAAAAGTAAGTAACATTGTTTGTGGCTTCCTCCACATGATTGAAATTATGAAATGCTTCTTTTAGATATTTTCCATAATTTTCAGCTAATACTGAAATACCTCCTATTCATATGTTGTGTCTTCTTGATAGAAATATTTTTAATGCAACTCCTGTTTTAGACACATACTCTTCTTTATTTCATCAGAAAATCGCAAAATACATTTCACTTGACTAAATAAGTACAAATAGATGGCACTTCTTATCTTTTTCTTTTACTGTTATACTCTACATCTAAGTTAAAGTAGCATTATTTCATTTGTTAGCCAGACCAAGAAGATGCCAGATGTTTATATTTGCTATTCTAGTTTTTGTAAGTTTAACTTCCAGGACATTGTCCAACTTAGGAATATACTAAATATTTATCAAGTATGATCCAAAATTTTAGACAAATTGGTAACATGATACCAGAGTTATGAATTTCTCATCACAGCTCACCATGCATAATATAGTACCCAGAAATGTGTAATGTAGGGTAAGAAAAATGCCCTCATACATTAAGTAGTCTCTAGGCAGCCTGGCATTTTGGAAGAAGTATAAGATTTAGAGGCATACACACTAGCATCTTACCTCTACCTCTTATTAACTAAAGAAAACCAAATTTATGAGTTATTTGAACCTTTTTTTAAAAAATTAAGTACAGTGGTGCTAACAAAACTGCTGTGATGATTAAACTGTAGAAAATGATTTATGTAAGGTTCTTTGTACACTTAGGCATTAAACAAGTGTTTAATTACATTTGTAGCTTTCTCTCAATTAATGAACATTCATTAATTCTCATTAATTCACAGACATGGTAGTAGATAAAAATAGATTTGCATTGCCTAGAACAAAATTTGGATAAAATATATCATTAACTACAATGAATAAGCCTAAAATTCTCGACCTAATAAATAGTAGCTCTGCTACCTACAAAGTATTTCAAACTATTTAAAGTATTTTTAAATTTCTAAGAAATTACAGTAAATATTGTCATCCTTGCCTTATAGATGAGGAATTGAAGTTCGAGGTAAAAAATTTGCAAATAGTTGTAGCAATTGGCAAAAGCAAAACAGTGTACATTTCTTACTGGATTGTTAAAATCTATGCTTTTTTATCTGAGAAATTTTTTCTCCCAAATATCATGAGTGAATAGTAACATATCTCAGATCTCCTAAAATTTCTTGAGGCTTAGGAAATTAGAAATTGGTATATCTTTCTGAAGACCTATATCTGTGATATTTTGTTAGTTTCAGAATAACCTTGCTTGTATTTTAACACATTTTCAAATAGTTCCCTTTATCTGACAATAATGATTTCATGCTCAGATCTCATTAGGTGTTAATTAATATTTGACCTATGGGAGACACTTAAAAGTTTGTCCATAAATCCTTTTGGAAGTTTAAACTTTTTTAAAAATTTTATTCAAAAAAACAAAACAAAACAGAATAAAGGGTAGCAACAATACAGAATTCCAAGGAAAAAAGCTAAAGAACAACAACAGCAACGAAACACTAAGAAATCATTACTTGACAAAGTACATACTGACATCTTGGAAATAGTTGTTCAAATTACAAAATTAAAACATGCAAAGTAGACATTTAAACAGTGAGACTGTTAACAGTTCTGCTCCACGATCTGACAAAAACAGCAATATGGTCATCCATCTTACACACTCAAACATACATGCAATTATATCAAAAGGGTAAAATTAAACACAAAAAAACAGAACCTTTGTTCAGATCAAAAGAAAGCAATTTAAGAGACAAAAATTTCAAAGCTGGACAATTGGAGATATTCACTCTCTATCATATTGACTCTTGTTTTCTTCCAAATAGTTGTCCATATTGTCACATACAGGGAATTCACATGAAACAACATAGTATGGAACTGATCTGAACAGGACAAGGACGGCATTTCAGGTCTTCAAGACCAGAAAACAGGGAAGCCAAGAATGGCTGTCATAGTGTCTCTCATTCTCTTCAAAACAGCTGTCCACACCTTCATGTGTGTTGAACTTAAACAAAACAAAACAAGCTAAAATGACTTTGAACAAATAATGATAGCATTGCTTGATTTAATATCGTGAAGTTATGGAATCAGTACTGTAGTGTTTCTTTTTCTTCAAAGTAGTTGTTCATTTCAACATGAATTATATAGTTGGTTCTCATAAACTGTTTATAAGCTCTACAAATGCATGAGTCTCTACATGTATATCTATCCTTTCTCTATGAGGGAAAAACAAAACAAAGCAAGACAAAACAAAATAATTCCTAGAAAAGCATGAAGCAAAAAGTCATATAAATCCACAATACAAGGTGAACTACAATGGTTATCATGATGTCTCAGCAGTATATAACAACATTAAGAAAAACAAAGCATTAGACATATTATAAGACTTCAAAAGCAGGCAAAAATCAAACCAGAGTGGGTATCTTAATGAATCTTGTCATTTTCAGTGTAGTTGCCTATACTCTTAGACTTGATGCTATCAACCATAACAGATTTGCATAAAACCAGTCAATACAAACTAGCAATCTAACAAAACATATTCAAATAAGATCAGTCATAATAAGACAATATAAGTTATAAAGGGCTTCAGATTAAGTTGATAGGAAATTAAGGATGATTAACATAATATGTCCTCTTATTTTTGGGAGCAGCATGTAATCCATCCAAGCAGAGTAATGAGAATATGTAGATTTTAAATCTTGTTAACCCATTAACAGTATCCTCTGCCTTCCTTTTTTAAACAGTTCCTCCCCTTTCACTCCCATGGGGTGCACTGCTTATTTTGGGTCCCACTGCCTCCCTATATAGAGCATCTCAATGGTCCCCATCTCCTGATCTACTCTGCCTGTGTTTCTCTCTGTTAGTATTTTGAGGCCCTCTGTACTAGAGATTACAGCCAAACTTCTCTGCTTCATTTCTGCTATTTTGATTTTTATGCCTTTGGTTGTCTATTTTTCTCTTCCACTCCACTGTCTGCCCCATTCACTGAGGCCTCTCTGCCACTATTCCTGAAGTGCTCATATTCTTTTGCTGTCTTTCTAAAATGTCCTTCAGTATTTTTTGTAGGGTTGGATTGGTGGTCACAAATTCTCCCAGTTCCTCCTTGTCATGCAAGCATCTTGCTTCTCCATTAATTTCTAGAGAGAGTTTTGCAGGATACATCAATCTGGGCTGGAGGTTGTTCTCCTTCTGGGCTTGAATTATTTCACTCCAAGCTCTTCTTGACTTGATGGTCTGTGTCGAGAAGTCTGCCGTGATTTTGATGGGTTTCCCTTTATAGGTGATCTGTTTCTTTCCTCTAATGGCTTTTAATATTCTGTTCTTATATTGAATTTCTGGAATCTTGATTATTATGTGTCTGGGTGTAGCTCTGGTTTGGTTATAGGTGGCTGGAGTTGTGTATGCTCCATATGTCTGCATATCATTTCCTTTTTCTAGGTTTGGGAAGTTTTCCTTAATAATTTCTGTGAATAGCTTTTGCAATTCTTCTGTTTTGACTACTGCTTCTTCATTCACATGCTTTAATATTGTTATAGATCCTCTTGTCATTCTCTAGCCTTCCAATTGTTACTGCCTGCTCCCTTGTTATTTTTAAGAGATCTTCCCTTTCATGATCAAACATTGCAAGCCTATGTTCAATTTTTGATAGTCTATCTTTAGTTTCTTTCAAGCAGTTTTGCCAACTTTCTATGCAGTCTTTAGTTTCCTGGTAATCTCTTTGAATCTGCTTCATGAAGTCTAGGTTTCCTTTATATTCTTCATTGAACATTTCTTTCCTTTTGTCTTCCTCCATTCTTCTGTCTATGTCTTCTTGAGTGATGCCCAGCCTTTCTTTTATTAATCTCCTTATCTCTTGTTTAACATGTATTAATATTTCAGTTTTGATTGCGTTTATGAAGTTCTGAAGATATCTCTTTATGTCCACTGATGCTGTGTTTGATGTTGCATGTTTGCTGCCCTCAATCTCTTTTATATTTACCTCTCCTGGATCAATATTCTCAGGGTTGGGGGCTGGGTTTTTTTTCTTATTTCTCTCTCTTGTCATGTTTTTGGTTTCTTCCATACAAGTATATAGTGTAATTCTTATCCCCTTTTCTTGTTGGTTAGGGTTCTTCTGGAGCATGCAGGTTAGGGGCTTCTGCCCTCTGCAGTCTGCTATCAGAGAGTAAAGTGCAAGCAGGGGTTGTATATGCTGGCTTCTCCCCTCCAGACCAGTCAACCTTTGTGGGACTTCACTGAGTCAATGTGCACACGCTCAGGGAATGAATTGATTTGTGATGACCTACTGGGTCTCGGGACTCTGCCCAGTCCAACCAGTCTGCTCCGTGAGGGGTGCAACCAACTGAAGCCACTTCCTTATAGAATTAGGACCGTCCCGCCAAACTCCAATATGTCATCCAGTTGGTTGCCCCTTTCCTGTGAGAGGGTCTTATTCCTATCACTCACCGCGTGTTGATGCCTGTCCCTGAGAACTGCTGGGCTCCCCAACCTTTGACCTCAGCGCTGCTGCAGTGTGAATTCACGGTGCCTCTGGGTGGGTCACATGGAGGGCCTCTTCCGGGCAAGTCACACGCAGGGCAGTTCAGCTCCATGCTTGGGCCACTCAAGCCAGTCTTATTGGCACAGGTTTGGTCGCTCAAGTCAATCTCGGGCATGAATTCAGGCAGCTAGGGGAGAATGCCATGCTCGCCGATCTTAAATTCTATAATGGTAGCCCCAGGACCTCATATTTGAGCAATTTTTTTCACTTCAGTTTCTTCCTGGGTTGAGAGAATCCATCTCCCTCTGTTTGGCTCTCTCAAGGGTGTTCTATTCTGGCATTTGAGCTGTCTCTCTCAGTGAGGCTCCATATCCTGCCACCGATAGGTCTGCCATCTTTCCCAGCCTCTCTGGAAGTTTATAGTTATCAACAATCAGTGTTCCTCAATAGTTCATACATATTCTGTAAACACAGAGTTAGATAATCCATGTGATCTATACATTATGACAGTTTCCAGATTAGAATGTGAACAAGTTATATGAACAAGATTAGATGAATTGTTTTATTTAAAAAGAAATATATTAAATCAATTTTTTTCAAAAGTCACCCTCAATAAAATATTCTGAGAAATTTCCAGTGAAAAACAAGTAAACCAAAAATGAACAAATATAGCTAGGTGCAGTTGCAGCTGCTTAAATCTCAGCAATTGGGAGGCTGATGCAGGAGGACCATTGCAAGTACAAAACAAACCTGGATTACAAAGTGAGCTCAAGGTCAGCCTGAATTGCATAGTGAGACTGTCTCAAAAGGACAAAAAAAAAGAAAAAAGGAAAAACAAAAGAAAAGAAACAAATAAAATCAGAACAAAATCAAAATACTTATTGATTGTATAAATTTGGGACAAGATGTATAAGGTATCATTCTGTGACCATTCACAAACACATTAGCATATTAAAATTGTGACATAATCCATAAGTTTTTAAATATTTTAGAGCTCTTCACTGATTTGACCATGGAATTCTGTGCATGTTTGTTGTATGTGTTCAAGATTCTGTTTCAGATTTATTCTTATGTTCTTTCTCTATATTATTTTCAAAAAACCTTACAAACTTTAGGAACATAAGTAATGTGAGAAGCTTAGGCAAACTGCTACCTCAGAGAGACATTTATAAGTTTGATCAAAAGCAACAAAGACAAAAGTTCAAAATCTCTGGAGCTTGATCAAAGAGCTTACAACCAATGGAGAAGCAGTTATTTAGTAACTACAGAAACTCAGTAAAAACAGTGGGAGACTGTACATTTAAATTAAGTACTGCTCTCATGGTTCCAAATCTCCATATTTGTGGAAAACTCTTTCAGTAGACTTAGCTAATGGAAATGCCCATCTCCTCCAGTTTCTCTGGGATGGATATGCGATTTTTAGTTATTTTAGCATCTATTGATGCATAAAAAAACCTATTGTTTTAGGATTTTGTGCTATAAAGTGTCAGTTCCTAAATCTAGTGAGTGGTATCAGTGAATCAGCAGTGATTAAGTCACACCTTCCTGCTACTTGGAAAAGGCAGCTTGTGAAGAATAAAGTCCTCCTTTCTCACACTGAACAGAATTGCAAACGACCAGCTGTGGTGTGCTTGGCAGTAGATTGAAGCCTACCATCTTTCCCAGGTTCCAGTAATATAAAAAAATTCTAGGCTCATTACTCACCCAGAAAACATCAGTATATCACATCCTCCCCAGATATAATATGAAGATAAGTATGGGTAATGATGACATGCAGGTAGTAAAATAAGTTTCCATTTCAACATACCTCAGCAACCTCTCCATAACCCCGGTGTTCTGCCTTGAGGAGAGGAAAGGAAGACCTTAAAAACTGAACACCTTTTTCTTATCAAAGTGTCAAATTTAATGGATAAGACTATGAATGTTGCAAGGAGCTGTTGAAAACATTATAGCAAACTGCTAGCAATTACTAGAATCTAACAGTTGAATGTCATACAATGATAAATAGAGCAGTCATAAACTTACAAGAGATATCCAAGAGAAAGATAGACAAATAAAGTCTATCTAAAACCACAGCTACAAAACTTGTCAAGAAGTCTCATGAATATGCATAAGGTTGAATACTCCAAACAGCAATATCACAGTTTGTATACTTTGGAGGAAGCAAAATTCACTGAACTTTTCTATTAGCATCACTAACAAGATATACTATCAAAAAAGCAAGCAAAAACTATTTCCATGAATGACTGGTTAGTTTCCAAATTTACTACCATATATCATTTAAAATGTTCAATAGAAGCCACTTGAAAAATGAAAAACTGTTAACAGACCATTGAAAAGTAGAGAAAATCTACCTTTCATGCAGTATGTGTGTAGACACAATAGACAAGAACTTGAAAGTAGCAGTTGTAAATAAGCTGAACTATCAAAAAGAAATCATGATTAAAGAATTAAAGAGGAATATCATAATAATGTCTCCTCAAACAGAGAATGTAAAAGAAAATAGAGAAATTGTCTGAAAGAACCATAGAAATTCGGGAGTTTAAATTCAAAATAAGAAAACATTTTTAAAAATAACTAGAAACTTCCAAGTTCTGGTTCACTGGAAGAAGCTTAGAAGTTGAAACAGAATAGAAGATACAGAAGCAACTCCAGTAACACTTGGCTATGTTATTTTTGACAAACAGGCCCAATCCCTTCCCTGCAGGAAAGATAGCCTCTTTAATAAATGGTCCTGGGAAAACTGGCTATCAACATGTCAAAGATTGAATATAGATCCATAACTCTCACCATACACTGAATTCAAATGAAAATGGATCAATGATCTGAACATTATAAAAGATACACATCATGCAAGAAGACAAAATAAATAAAAGTCTGGAAAACATAGGTGTAGGAAAAGAATGTAGAAACAAATATCTGGTTGCACAAGAACTAACATCAGGAATCAACAAATGGGATTGCATTAAATTAAAAAGCTTCTGCACAGCAAAGGAAATCACTGATAGAATGAAGAGACAATCCGTAGAATGGGAATAATATTTCTCCAGCCAGCCTTCAAACAAAGGACTAATACCTTGAATATATGAAGAACTAAAAATATTAGACCCTCATATTTAAAGACCCAATAAAATTTGGCATCTGAAATAGAGAAGCTACTTCTCAGATGAAGAAATACAAATGTCCATTAACTACATGAAAAAAATGTTTAGCATCACTGTCCACTTAAGAAACGCAAATTAAAACAACACTGAGATTTCATCTCACTCCACAAATAATGGCTAATATCAAATTTTAATACACATATTTTGTGTTCTGAACAACTACTTTAAGGATAACAATATGCAAGGTATCAACCATTACCATTCTTCTGTTGTTTACTTATGAAAATTTGTTTTACCTTTTTTTCCATAAAACAGAAAGAAATCAACCAATAGTAAATGCTAGTAAGGTTTTAGGAAGAAAGGAACTCTTCTACATTGTTGTTGGGTTGACAAACTGATTAAACCACTATGGAAATTAGTATAGAGATTCCTCACAAAATTAAAAGTAGAAATTCCATTTGATCCAGCTATTTACCTTCTAGTTATCTTCCTAAAAGAGTTAAAAGAGTTAAAGACATAATAAAACAGTGATGTATGCATACCTATGTTTATAACGATGTAATTCATAATAGCTAAATCCTGGGACTGGGGATTTAGCTCAGTGGCATAAGCACCTGCTTGGCAAGTGTGAAGTTGAGCGTTTGATCACCGGTACTACAAAAGAAGCAATGTTAGACTTAATAGCTAAATCCTGAATATAGTTTATATACCAGTCAACAGATGAATGGATAAAAAATATGGTATTTACACACAATGGAGTACCATTCTGCAATAAAAAATAAATGAGTCATTTGTAGGAAAATAGGTAGACCTTGAGATGATAATTTTAACTGAAGTAACTCAGATATGCAACTTTAAATATCATATGGCTTGTCTTATATGAAAAAGAAAATATATATATATATATATATATCAGATAATAAGGGAAGAAGAGAAAGGAAAAGAAGGTACTGCAACCCAGTGTGGTAGAAAATTTATCTAAAATTATACCTTGACTTAATATCATTGTCTTATATTCTTACATGTTTTATATATTCCTTGTCCTATTAGTCTGGTTTTCAATCTATATAAGTAGTAATTAACTTTGTAAGGTTTTAGAAATAAAAGAAGGAACATAAAAGAAGGAAAATAAAAGAAGGAGAGGAAGGAACAATAAAAGAAGGAAACTGAAATATGTTATGTACACATACCTGTACCATACAGTAAATATAATCATCATGTATTGCAAACATGTACAAAAAAATGTTTCAGGTTTTGTTTGTTATTTGTTTGTTTGGGTTTCATTTTATTTGAGAAAGTCTCTCACTATGTAATTCAGACTGGCCTTGAAGTCACCATGTAGTCCAGCCTGGCTTCGAACTCGAGGCAATCTTCTTGCTTTAGGCTCCCAAGTGCTGGGATTGCAGGCATGTGCTACCATGACTGGCAAAGTTGCTGTTTTGTACTACCAAGAAGTAAAAGGATTAAACTTTTTAAAAAAACAGCTATTCTTAAATTCACAAGAGAAGTAAAGTCCAAAGGCAACCCATTGCCCCCACACACACAAATTAGGCAAAGATACACATAAAATTCCTTAGTAACAGGTCTTGGGTAGATAAATCTAAACTGCGTTTCACAAATCACGGGACACTCATTGTGAATAATTCTGAGTCTGAAAACTCTAAGGGGACATAGTTACACACATATCTATTTATAACACTTCAAAATTGCTTTTAGAGTGAGTATCAGAGAAAAATCCCCTCATACTTCTGGCACACATAGGGGAAAAGAACCACTTTGAAGTATTTCAGAATATTCTGGATTTATTTATTTTTGATTTTTTTTTTAATTTTAAAGAGAACAAAACAAAATAAAACAAGATAAAACAAAGCAAATCAGAATGGAACAATGCAAACAACACAGGATTTCAAAACAAGACAGGAGGAAATAAACAGTGGCTACCATAATGTCTCTTGTTTTCTTCAAAATAGTTGTCCATATCTTCACACACAACAATATAAAACATAACAAAATAGTCCAAAACCAATCAAAAGAATGAAAGCATTACAGGACTTCAAAACCAGATAACAGAAAATGAACAATGGTTTCTATAATGTCTCATTTTATTCAAAACACTTGTCCATACTATCACACATAACCAAATCAAATAAAACACAATAGAAAAAAGCAATCAAAACAAAAGAATAAAAAGCATTATAGGACTTCAAATAAAGATGATAAGAAATCAGCAACCGTTACCAAAATGTCTCCTTTGAATACTCTTTTTTTTGTGACAAGGTCTGCCTCAGGAAAAATTATCTGATTACAGCCTGTTCTGCTGCAGTTTTACAAAAGCCTAATTAACATGAGAAAAAGGAAAATAGGCACCTCAGGCTCACTTTAGTCATTAGGTCCTAGATGAGGGGAGAGAAGGGCACAAGAAGCACGTGTGAAGTTCAGAGTCTTGAGACAAAAAGACTTACTAGAAGACAGAAACCTGACTATGGGGAAAGATCCTCCTTCCCCTTCCTCCTCCACCTTACCACTATCTTGCTAAGCGCCCATTTTCAGCAGTTCCTGTTAGTCAGCCCAACATGCATGGCTACCAAGAAAAAGTTACAAAACATTACACAAAACAAATGGCACAGTTTAAAGATCCAGAGCAGACATCACATTTGGAATTGGCAAAGATAAGAATCATCCGACCAGAAATGTAATATATCCATGATAAAATTGCTAAGGGCTCTAAAACAGTGGAAATGACAGATGGATAATGTAATCAGAAAGATGGAAATTCTATGACACAACTAAAAAAAAAGTACATAGAAAAAAATGCCCACAGAAATACAGAATGTCTTTGATTGGGCTTATTGGTAGAATGTATACAAATGAAGAAAGCATTTCTAAGATTAAGGTTTACCTCAATAGAAACATCAAAAATTGAAAAACAAACAGAAAATATACTGAAAATAGAACACAATGTTCAAGAACTGTCAGGTACATGCAAGAATCACAATATGCATGCAAAAGGAATACAAGAATTAAAAGAAAATAAGACATGAAAATGTTTGAAAGAACCATGACTAAAAACTTATCAAAATTAATGTCAGATGCCAAATTACATTTGCAAGAAGTTTAGAGAACATCAAACTGTATAAATAACCCCCAAAAGCAATGACATCTAGACAGTTCATTTCCTCTTTTGCTTTTTGTAATATTTTAATATTTACTTCTGTTTCATTTTTATAGTATGTTTGTGTTACACAATAACTACATTTTTCTGGAGGAATTGGTATATACATATATATATATATATATATATATATATATATATATATATGTATATATATATATATATACACATATTACATTGTATTCATTTTTTACTTCTCCATTTTCTCCCCACTTTCTGACTTCATTTTCAAGCTATAGAGCATTAAAGATAATGAAAGGAATCTTGAAGAAAAGAAAAAAAACCCTTGCTTTAAGAGGAACAGACAAAATTTACATTTGACTTCTGTATCTCATTGAATGGTGCTCAATCACACTGAAAGCAGACCGTTGCTTTCATAGTCATATCATATTCATTTCATATCATATTCATTTCATATTCATATCATATTCATAGGTGAAATAAAGCAGACATGCTTGTGTAAATATTATATTGTCTCCCCAGTGTAAGAAACTGAAAGAGTAAATAAGTTCTAAAATCCATGATAGATAGAGTGGAAAGGTAAGGAACCACTTAAAGGGAAAGAACAACTGGGAAGAAGGAAAGGAGAAAAGATATACATTTCCTTATACATATCAGTATACTGTCACTGGAGTCACTGGAGTCGTCTCCCACATCCACTATTTATTATTAAATTTCATTTTAGCCATTAGAGATAACAAAAACCAAAGCTTTGTATATTTTGTTGATTTCTTATTAGTTTGCATTTCCTTATGTATCCAATGCATTTATTTTGTGATATACTGGAGAGTGAGTTCCATCTCTAAACTTCACTGGTAACTTTCACATTTAGTTATTAATTGCAATAGAGCTATTCCTTCATTGCATGGGTGATGATGAGGCCACTCAGAAATAAAAGGTTCCTCTCCTCCCACTGCTTTATCTTTTTCCTTCCCTCATACAACATTTAGTGAGTTAGGGATACTCTAGAAAATCCTACCACTGCTAACAATTCATTAGATGTATAGGGGAACCCAAAGAATTTTTCTACTTTAATTCTCTCAATATTGACTAAAAACCTGGAAATCATATTAGACATGTAATAAAAATAAAACTAATATTAAATAATTGAGCATGAAGAAAATCTCAAGTCTAGAGAATGTCATTCATGAATGCTACAAAGTAATTAAAGAGAATGAGAGCTAGTTCCTCATAAACTCTTCCAGGAAGTAGCAAAGACAGAAAAAAATCCTTGCAGATTATAATTATCCTTAAAGCAAATCAAATGTGTCATCATAAGAAAACTAGAAACCACTAAACATAATGAATACAGATGCTAAAATTCTACACAAAATGGCTAGGAAAGAAAACAACTAGAAATGTGAGAATTGTACATCATGAATGAGTGAGATTTATCCAAAAAATGAAATATTGATGAAAATTTAAAACGAATGAATATAACATACCACATTAACAGATAAAAGAGCAAAAGGACCCAACAATTTCAACAGACACAGAATAACCACTAGACAAAACCCATAACCATTTCATAATTAAGAAAAATAAAACATATTTCTCTAACTAGAAATAAAAATAAATTTATTTATTGTGATGTAAATATATATATATATATATATATATACATATATATATATACACATCTAAAAACAGCCCAGTTAAATTAACACTTCATTGTGAAAGCCTGAATGCTAACCCCCATAATTAGGAAGGTGTCAGATATGTCTAGTTTTACCAAATATAATAATATGTTAGAGCTTGCAGTCACTTTAATTAGACAATAAAAGGAAATTAAAGGCAACAAGTCTGTAAAGAAATACAGCATATAGTTTTAGCATAAATGATGTTTTGTATGGAAAATCCCAAAACAATCGTAGTGTTAGAACTAATATGACTTAAGTTTTTATGATACAAGATCAATATTAGAGAATAAATCGTGTTCTGTGTATTAGTAATGAACAATTGGAAAATAAAATTAAGGAAAAATTCATTTGCAGTAACATAAAAAATACCTAGAAATAACTCTAAGGAAACATAAGACTTGTACACTGAAAATGACAAACCTGAATAATGAAACAAAAGAAGACACAATTAAAACAAAATTCCATGTCCATAGATTGGAAGACTTAAAACTACATATTCAGAAGACAACATTCCCCCCAACATAATTTGTAGATGTAAAATAAGTCCTGCCAAAATATCTGATACCTATTGAGAAATCAATAGACTGGATTTATATGGAAATGCAAAAAACCCCTCAGTTTAATTGAAATGTTTTAAAATAAAAAATAATAAGAATTATAGGGTTCACATTTTATGGTTACAAAGATGAGATAATCTCAGCAGTGTGATGGAATAAGCACAGACGTGTATCAGTGAAATAGAAGTGAAAGTTCCAATATGAATCCTTAAATGCGAGGTGAGAATTATTCTCAACAATACAAAAAAGAAAGAAATATTTTGAACAAACGTTACAAGAGCAATTGACTATTCATGTGCCAAGAAAAATAAAGTTGGAGTCCTTCACACATGTAAAAATTAAAAATAGATTATTGATTTAGATGTCAATGTTAGTTCTCTACAGTTCATGGAACAAATTTAGTAACACTTCTTGACCTTGGGTTAGACAGTTTCTTATCTATGACATAAAAAGTGCAAATCACAAAAATAGATAAATTGGAATACATTAAATGAAAATATTTTCTTCTCTAAACAGTATCATGAAGAAAATGAAAATACAAGTTAGTCAAAGAGAAAAGTATTTTGAAGGCATATATCTGATAAAGAATTTCTATTCAGAGCTGGGCATGGTAGCGCATTCCTGTAATCCTAGCACTCAGGAGGCTGGGGCAGGAAGATCCTTGCAAGTTTGAAACCAGCTTGGGCTACAAAGTGAGGCCAAGGCCAGCCTGAACTGCATACTGAGACCCTGTCTCAAAAATACAAGAAAAAAAAGAATTTCTATTCAGCATACAGAAAGGAGAGTTAAGATTTCACAATGAAAATAACAATGTAAATTTCAAGTCATTTTAAATATAAGAATGGCATATTATACAAAACCATACAAGTAAAAACAAATCATATGTATAACTGTGCTTTATTTTATAGACCCATACAAGTAAATAGAGTCATTTTAGTTGACATTTGCATGAATTTTGAGATTTTATATTATGTAAAAATAATATCATAAATTGTGTAATAAAACACATAAAAGGTAAATCATATACAATGCCTCTAAAATATCACATAAATATAATAGGCTCCATAACATTAACAGGTTTGTACTTAAACATTTAACTTAAAATGACACTGTACATATCATATTCTACAATTAGTATAACATTTTAGTATGGGTAATCTACTTGTTTAGTTAAAATACTGTACTTCCTTCTTTTCTGTCATGTACAATTCTGGACTATGAAACAATAAAATCTTTCCTATGAGACCACTCTAAATGTAAATGACAGTTGTGATGAAATTTTTTATCTAAATTATTAGCATGTTCACCCATATATTTCTTAATTATTCCTTTCAAGGGCACACAAATATAGTCTACCTATCTCATTCTGGAAATTAAGCTGCAGCCTTGACTTCCTTAATCTCAATTGTGTTTCTAGCATACTTGAAAGGAAATGCTTGTATTTGTCAGTCAAGGCCCCAGTAAATAATTGCACCCAGCAAAGTCTTGTCTAATATTTGAATGTCAATAGAGGCATAGAAAAGGAATATAAAGGCCTCCTTTGTAACTTCCGGTTAGTTTTTTTTTTAAGTCTGCTTTGTCACAGATAAGTATAGCTATTTGCTTGCTTTCAGGTTCCATTTGGACAGAATATTATTTTCTATCCTTTCACTTTTGGTATCTGTATTTCTTTGTTAGTGAAGTGCTTTTCTTGCAAAAAGGAAAGTGTTGAGACTTCTATTTTAAACCACTCTGCTGGCTGTCTTTTAATGAGAAGATAAAGACCTTTTATTTTAAGGATTAACACGAGATATTTGTACTAAATTCTGTCACTTGTTTTCCTAATTTTTGAGTATTTCCTAATTCACAGTTGCTTTTTTACTCATTCTCTTCTATGCAGTATATCTTCTGAAATGTTGGCTGAGTGAACATAAATTCCTTTATTTTTATCTTAGAATGTTTTTATTTCTCTTTCAAGTGTGAAGAGTAGAGTTAATATTTGCCAGGTATGGCAATCTCGATTGGTAGTTACTTTCTTTAACAGCATGAACTACATTGTACCATGTCCTCCTGGTCTTTCTCTTTCAAGTTTCTGCAGTAAAGCCCAAAGTCATTCAGACAAGTTTGTCTTTATAAATGACTTGGTGTTTCTCACTTGTGGCTCTCCTTGTACTGTACTTTCTTTCCTTGTACTTTATTCTGTCTCATTTAACTACAGTGTGACACAGGGAGGTTCTTTTCTGGTTATGCCTCTTTGGGGAAACTGGCATAAATGACTCCTGCACATTGATTCCTACCTCTTTCTCAAAATTTGGAGACTTTTCTCTTATTTACTAAACGCACGTATCACAAGAAGACATTACAATTATAATTATCTATGGCCCAGACATAATTGTGCTTATTTTTGTTAAATATTATCGGCATAAGCAGAATCATACATCTCAATACAATGATAATAGTGGCTTCAATTCTCTGCTCTTATCATAAGATAGGATAGATAGATAGATAGATAGATAGATTTATATATGAAACATTTGTATATATGAGTGCCTGCATGAAAAAACTAGACAGATATGAAATACATACGTAAATGCTGTATCTCATGATCTAACAAACAAAAACCAAACCTAACAGAAGAAAATGAGAAAAGTCAGAGTCAACATTAAGAGACTAAAAGAACAGTGAACTGCCAATGAAACAGAGTTAGTTCTTTGAAAAGGTAACTAATACTGAAAATTGCTTAGCCAAACTGACCAAAACAAACACAGAAGATGCAAGTTAGTATAATTAAAGACAAAATGAGGCAGTTACAACAGACACTACTGAAATACAGGTGTTTTAGGTATCACTTCGAAAACCTATATTCTAGTAGCTTGGATAATATAGAAAAATTATATAAATTTATAAAATTATGCCAACCATCAAAATTGAACCAAAAGGATATAAAACTTTTAAGCAGGTAAATATTAAACAATGAGATTAAAGTGATAACAAAAATGTCTCCTAAAAAGGAAAAGCCCAAGACCAGATTGGCCATTGTATTTTAATGTGCACTTAAAGAAAAATGAATTCCATTGCTACTCAAACTATTCCATGAAAAAAGAAAGGGAAGTACTCCAAACTAATTGTATGATGCCAATATCACCCTAATACTAAAACCATAGGACAAAAGCCTATAGGACAACATCCATGATGATCATAGCTGCAAAAATCATTAATAAAATGCCTGAAAACAGGAGTCAATAACATATTTAAAATATTATACACAACATGATCGTGTTTAATTCATTGCAGAAATGCAATAATGGTTCAGCATACTTATATGATCAAAGACAAAAATTACACCATCATCTCACATGATACACGAAAAGTCTTTGACAAAATTAAATGTCCCTTCATGATAAAAGCCCTGAGGATACTAAACAGTGAAAGATCAATCTACATACTAAAGGCCATATAGACAGACTGACATCCACCATTATTCTAAGTGAAAAAAAATGTATTTTCTTTCTTTTTTTATTTCAGAGAAAATAAAACAAAAGAGGATAGAACAAAGCAGATCAGAGTAGAAAAATATAAGCAACACAGCAGTTTACAAGACAATCAGATATTAACAGCAGCTACCATATTCTCTTTCTTTGTAATAGTTGAACATGGCTTCACATACAATAATATCAAACATAACAAAATAGTATAAAACCATTCAAGAGAATGAGAGAATTACAGGGCATTCTAAACCAAATAACAGAAAATGATCAATGGCTACTATAATATCTCATGTTCCATAAAAAATTTGTTTACACTATCACATATATTGAAATCCCAATAAGACACAACATGATAGAACTGATGGTAATAGAAGAATAAAAGCATGGTAGGACTTCAAAACAAGACGATATTAAATCAGCAACAGCTGCCATAATGTTTTGTTTTCTTCAAAATAGCTGTTCATACCATCAAGCATAATAAAGTCAAACAAAACAGAATAAAACCATTCCAACTGATGAATGAAAACATTCAAAGGCTTCAAAGCTATGTAATGGGGAATCATGATTACCATAAAATCTTATGTACTATTACCATTTCTTATACTAGGGAGACTATATGGTACTTTAAAATCAAGAAAAATTCAAAGTCATCCACTTGCATCACTCTTATTCAAAATATTTCTTGAAATTTTAGCTCAAGCAATTAGACAAGAGGCACAAATACACTGAATAAAAATGGAAAGGAAGAAATTAAATCATTCTTGTTTCCAGATACTATGACCTTAATAGTCCCAAAATGTTCAACCAAAATTATTTCACAGTTGGTAAACAAATTCACCAAGGGAACATTATATAGCATCAACAGTTAAAAATAATCAGAATTATCCAGGCACTATTAATGAATTAGCTGATAAGGAAATCAGAAACATATCCATTCAAAATTGCTTCAAAACACCTATGGATAAATCTAATCGAGAAGGTAAAAGACCTCTGCAATGAAAACTTCAGCACTCTCAAAAAAGAAATCAAAAGTGCCACTAGAAGAAGGAAAGATATGCCATGTTCATGCCAGAATTGATATCATTAAACTGTCAATATTACAAAAAGAAATCTATAGATTTAATGCAATCAACATCAAAATATCAATGATGTACATCTCAAAGCTACAAAATACAATTCTAAAATTAATATAGAAAGATGAAAGTCCCAGAATAACCAAAAGCAATCTTCACAAAAGGATGGCTTAAGGCATCGCAAAACCTGACTTTTAAAATATTCTGTAAAGCCATAATGATAAATCCAACATAATACTAGAAGAAAAATAGATATATGAACAAATGGAACAGAATACTGAACACAGAAACAAATCCACATAACTATAGCTTCTGATTCTTTATATAAAAAAAACCAAAATATATGTTGGAAAAAAATAGTGCTATCAAATATTCCTGTGAGATCCAGAAACATACTTGTATAAAACCAAAACTATATCCATCCCTCTCACTGTACAATGGTTCAAAATCATTCAATATAGATTAAATACCTAGATTTAAAACCTGAAACTTTGAAAGTGTTTTTAAAAAAATTTGAGGAAAACACTTGAAGACATAGGTGCAAAGTCTTCCTAAATAGACCTGTCATGGTTACTTTTCTCTTATTGTTGGGACAAAATATCTGGCATCCAAAATGAAGGAAGGTAAGAAGAGTTTATTGAACTCACAGTTTGTGGAGCTTTTAGTGCATAATCAGCTGGCTCCAAGGCAGACTGGCAGGTGGAAGAGGGCAACAGTTCATGGTGATGGAAAACAGCACAAGCAATAAGAGGAAAAGGGGAGGAGCAAAGAGAAAAGACCTTCTGTTCCTTATATTGTATGTAGGCCATACCCACTTGGCACTTATATCTGTAATCCAGCATTGAACCATGAGCCATTCAAAAACTCTAGAAACCCACCTCCCTGACTGCATGAGGCTTTGGGGGGACATCCAGAATCAAACCATAACATTTTTCCCCTGGCCCCACAAAGACTCATGTATATTCGGTATGCAAAAGATGTTTCTTCCATATCCAAGAGTTGCCAAAGTACTAACAGTTTAGGCATTGCTGAAAAGCCCAATTCCAAAGTATTCTCTGAAATTTAAGGCAAACTCGTAGCTATGAGTGCTTGTACAAATGAAAAGACAGTTAAAGACTTCTAATATTCAATGGAACAAGATAAAATTTGCATTCTAAAATGTACACATGGGGGGATACAAAAGATTGAGATCAAAGCAAGGCCACATTCCAGCAGGGCAAACATTAAATCCTGTAGTTCCATGTAGAACATTGGAAACAATCTGTTTCAAGTTATGAGCTCCAAATGGCTTGCGTGCCTCTGCTCCTATGGCACTTCTGGTGGTTGTAGCTCCCATGGTTTCTCTTTTGGGTTGGCTTTGCTCCCTCCTTGCAGGTTTCCTAAAATAATCCACACTCCTGGCTTTTCAAAATTTCTGTGTTCTCCTTTGTGCCTTTTACTTCACAATCACTGCTTTACATACTGCCCTCTCAGGAGCACACTGCCTGGCCTCTCAGGCCTTCTGAAATTGGAGTGGAAGCTTCACTAACTTCAGTGCTCTTACATTCTGCATGTACCTAAAACCAGTGCCACAAGGATGATGCCAAGGTCTGTTGCCAGTTGGAGCAGTAGACAGGATTTCTTCTCTTTTGGCTGTAGATGTGAAGCACCTAGATCACTGAGCACTCTGAATTTGGTTGTGAGGAAAAAATTCTGTATGTTGCTATCATTCTGGAAAATGGTGAGGCAGCCGCCATTTTGGAACTTGGCGTGACTGCCACAACCATTCTGGAACATAGAGTGACTGCCCTCCTTCTAGAATGTGTTGCTCTGTGGGTTTCCCCTTAAAGTAAAATCTTTCATTTTTGTGGTTTTGAGCCTGCAAAGGTTGGGGATGCCACCCACTTTCCATGATGCCCTCAGGCTATCTTTTCTATTCTCCTGTTCCATCTCCGCAATCAAGGATTCCTCAGCTGTGTCGTTGCAGTCCACAGCTCTATAGGAGCTTCCTTTCTGGCAGGACTCACAGTGTTTTAAATCATTCTGTTGGGATCTTCGCTCTTTATTCTCAACATAGAACTGGCTAAAAGCCACCAATAATAGCTATGCCACCATCTGAACAATGGACTTCCTTGAAATTTCTTCTGACAGATTAATTAGTTCACCATCCTTAATCTCAGTCTCAGGCAAAGTCTCTGGGCATGAGAAAAACGCAGACAAATTTTCTGCCAAGCCATAACACACATTGTGTGAAGTCAAATAACCAATGCAGTCCTTCCTCCCAGCAGAAACCTCCTGGGGCTGGTCTTTACTGGTTCACTGGTCTTCTGATCTCTGACCAGAATCTCCCATAAAGAACAGTCTAAGCTGTT
This sequence comes from Dolichotis patagonum, assembly GCA_004027295.1. Classification (NCBI taxonomy): domain Eukaryota; kingdom Metazoa; phylum Chordata; class Mammalia; order Rodentia; family Caviidae; genus Dolichotis; species Dolichotis patagonum. Next base: position 67,800 of record PVJX010003163.1, on the reverse strand, counting down.
CCAGCTTTATGCTTTCAGGTGACAACTCTGAACCTTTCAAAACTTTTCCCACAAACCATTCCCAAAGGCTCTCAAATCACATGATCAGGTATAGTTACAGCAACAACTCTACTCCTCTGGCAGCAAATTCTATCTTGGTTACTTTTCTCTCATTGCTGAAACAAAATGCCTGACACCCAAAATGAAAGAAGAAAATTTTTATTTAGCTCACAGTTTGTAGATGTCTCAGTCCATACTCAGGTAGCTCCAAGGCAGAGTGGTGTGGCTAAGGGGAAATGGCTCATAGTGGCAGAAAACAGCATAAGTAACAAGAGCAAAAGAGGAGCACAGAGAGCAGACTCTGTCCCTTATATTATGTGTAGGCCACACCCAGGCACTCACACCTATAATCCCAGCATTGAACCAAGAGTCATTTACAAACTCTAGAAGTCAGCCTCCCTGACTGCATGAGGCTTTGGGGGACATCTGGACTCAAACCATAACAGCTTCCAATAGTATAAAAATAAAAGTAGTAATCAACAAATGAAACTACATTAAGTTGAAAAGTGCATGTACAGCAAAAGAAAAAATCAGCAGAGTCAAAAGATGGCTTTATATAATGTGAGGAAATCTTTATGACTTACTTTTCTGACAGAGAACCTGTAAAATATTTAATTAAAAAATCTTAATATCAAAAAATCAGATAGCTCAATCAATAAATGTGCAAATTCATTAAACAGATATTTCTCAAAAGAAGAATTTGAAAGTGTCAATAGTCTTAAGAGAAATTCAAAATAATAATATATTGAGATTCCATTTCACCCCAGTCAGAATGAGAATCACCAAAAATACAAAAATCCCAACATTAAAGCTATCATACAGCTCTCTCTCCTTGCTATATCCCTTAAGGAATTAAAGTCATCATATTACAGGGATATCTGCATGTTTTACATATCATAACAGCCAAGATATGAAAACATCCGGGGTGCTCATAAACAGATGGATCAATAAAGAAAATATGATACACAGCAGTGAGGTATTATTCTTTCATAAAAAAACAAAATTTCATGATTTGCATAAATATGGATGTTCTGAAGATATCATGCTGATCAAAATAAAACAGACAAATATTGTGTGTTCTTCCTAATACATGGAATCTAAAAACAATCACAAGAAATTTGAAGAGAGACTACTATTACACAAAAGAAATGAAATATGGGAAATAGGGAGGGATGTAGTGATAGGTAATTAGTGAGATGAACATGATTGAAATATCAATCATGTGACCTTTGGCATTCAAAATCAAAATGGAAAAGTAGTAAGAGGTCATGTCAAAGGGATGAAGGAAGTGTGAAGATAATCTTTAATAATATTTTAATAATATGTGCTTATATGAATATGACAAAACAAACTCTATAGGAGACCTCTGTAGTAGATTCCAATCTCCTGTCCCAAGTTATGATGAAAAGTGGGAAGAATGAGTAAAAGATAAAATAGGAGTGCAGTAGGAATCTGGGATGACTAGTACTTTGGGGGTACAAAAGGCTATGCACCATCCAGAACCTTGGTATTTATTCACTGAGGAAAATGTGAGAGGACTGCCATCAGATGTGCTAGACAAGTGGCAAGGCTGGCAAGACTTGTAACAGCAGGAACAAACCATTCTTACTGAAGAGACAGAAACAGCCATATTTTATATGGTTAACAAGTAACCTGTTTTGTAGTCAATCCTGGGAAGAAATTTTTCTCTGGAGTCATTTAGGCCTCACTAGAGATGTTATTGCATATCTTAGTCCTATTGTGATATATCACAGCTTGTCTATCTGAGATCAGCCATAACCATTGATGATAAACAATGCTGGTCCATCATCAGCCATCTGCTTTCATGATGATATGTACAGAGCCTTGATCAGACCACTAATAAAGCTGAAATCCAATATAAGAAAGTCACCTCTGTACAACATACACTCCTTTTAAGTAAACACAAGCACACTTGGATCAGGGAGATAGCAACATAAGGGTCATCCACACAGCCCCATTAATCTATATAACAAACAATGACTCATTAAAAAGTGTGAAACAAGCAAACAAACAAAGAAATGCAACCTGCTCTACTCTAGTCAATGAATGTTACTTATCCATGCGTAGAGAGGTAAAAAGAGTTGCTGTGTTGCTATGGGTTCTTCATTTTATGACATGTCAAGAAACACAAAGGTAATCACTTGCTATCATTTCTCAACTAGATGAAATTTATAGTGTTTCTTTGAATATTTTGATTTGTAGAAATCTTCCGGTGTCACAGTGACAATTTTTTTTTTGATGAATGGTCCTGGGAGTCCAGGTTTGATGACTTTTAGACAATATAATTATTATTTTTTTAATGGTACCAGGGATTGAACTCACAACTTTCCGCTTGCCAGGCAGGCTCTATCACTCTTATTTATATTCCTATCTCAGAGCAGTTCTTCTAGAAAAAGTCACAGTACTTCTCATTTGTGTGCAGGACTCTAAAGCATTCTTGATGATGCAGTTCTAGCAGTAATTTTAAGTATCATATATGTCCAAGTTTTCTTGGAGTCGCTATAATTATAATTGGTGGATTTTGCAGTGCTTCTCTTGGTTGTTGCACTACTCTTTCAGTTGAACATGAAATCCTGGTGAAACATATTATCCTGTAGCTCATTTCATAACATCTGTCCGGGCATCCTAGGGAAGCATGATTTCATATCATTGCAGGGTCATTACCCTTAGCTGTTTTCAACTGGTGCAGAGCTTGGGACAGTGAGAGTCTTTCCTACTCTCTTGCAAATCTTTTCTCTAGTTACAGTTATCTAATCGGTTTACGTATTCTTTTTGAGGGAGATAAAATAAGAGCTCCCTCCATACAGTTCACATTCAGACAGCTTGACTAGGTACCCAACTGTTACTTTGCAGAAATAACCCTGACTGTCTTATAGTATACTTAAACACAAAGACAAATTTTAATCCCAGAAGAAGCTTAGTTAAATAACATAACTTAACATATTCATTCAATAAAGTAAGAGATTGACACTTCAAATTATATAGTTCTGGTCCTCTCAGTAATTCTTGAAGAATATTTTCTCAATGGCAAAGTATATTTTTGTTTTTCAAATTCAAGCAAAACTATACATATTTACTTCTAATTTGTAAAATCTCAATTAACTAAGTTTAGTGTAACCAGGATATTAATTTATGTGTGAATATTATTTGCATACTGTACTTATCACTGAAAAATTCCTATTATGAATTTGCTTTCTTTTTCCTTGTCTGGCTTAAAAAGAAAAGAATGAAGCAAAAACCAAAAGAACATCAAATTATATGCTGAGGCCAGTACTTCCTTTGGAAATTTATATCTTTTTCAAATCCAGCCCTAAAAAACACTCTTCATATTATATGATGGCCTTGATTACCAAGGCAGCATTCTACGGCATTTATTGGCATTTCCTTACTAAAAGGAAAATCTAGTTATGTAAATATTTTAGAAACAAAAAACGACACTAAAAATTTGTGATTAAGCACACAAATTCTGTTAATGGGGCAATCCATTCTAGCAATATTTGCATTTCTTGAAACATGACTACTTCACAAATCAGACATAACAATTTATCTTATTAGATGGAAGCAATTAAATGTTTCTTTAACTTTTCTTAGGCATGTGCCTTTATGAATTTTTTTATTTTAAAGAGAAAAAATAAAAACAATGATAAACAGCTTCAAAGAAAGTTAGTAGGAGAGTTACAATAACTAAGACCTTGAATTCCTAGTAGTTATTCAGAGAACAATATATAGGCATGATGTTCCATGTGGGAGGAGAGATGACCCGAGAAAGAGACATACCAACAGAGCTTGGAAAGCCAAACTATTCTTTGTCTAAGGGTCAAAACACATAGCAAGGTCAGCTGAGAAGTTTCTGAAATGAAGTAGCAAAATGTCATCCTTGTTTTATAGACAGTGCCTTTCCTGTTTCTTTAGATTCATAAGAAAAATGTGAATGCATTTCAGTAGAATAGACAGCTAAATGCTCTATTTCTTTGACCTTTAAAATATTTTCAACTGTGAACAGCTGGCCAGTCTGCCCCTTTCCCAGAGGCTGCTTAAACTGTAAACAGGAGGCAAAGTAGAATTGCAGCCAATCTAATTACGGAATATTGAAAAGGTCAAAGCATTGCCCTGGGCTACAACATAGTAAGATCTTCATTTAAAAGAATGCCAAATGTCCTGGCTAGTAAATGGAACACCAGCAATTTATATTTCTTATAAAATTAGTATTTAGAATCTACTTACCACATATACCTTTCTAATCTACCAAAAATGTTACAATGTTATTTGAAATTGTCCAGAAAAGCAGAAATATTTGGGGTTGTCTTAGTACTTTCTTTCATATAAGGATAGTCTTTCCTATAGTACATGCAAAAGAATATTTCAGTTACTGTTCAGAGATGCAGAAATACTGAGAGTTTAAAAATTTGTGCTTATATAGGGGATAAATCTTACACAAATGTGAACACTGATGAAAATTTCTCAGCACATTTTATGGGTGGATTCCCATAAGCTGAAATGGAATAGCAGACCCACAATCTCTTTACTGCAGAATATATAAATAGTATTAACTATGTTGTGGCTTATCAGATGTGTATCAGTGATGTATTTATTTCCGGCCTGCTGCTTCACTGACTTGATAGGAATGCCTCTTGTTGCCCTGCTCTGAGTGCCAAAGTGAGGCCAATCAAAGGAGTTCCTAATATTTCTAAGAAAACACTGAAGATACCATCAGGATTCCATTTATTTATAGAGCCAACGTCGGTCACCTAGGACATCTGGAAGAATGCCTAACATATGTTGTGAATCTGGAAGATAGGCTAACTAGACTCATAGAAGACCTGCAAACCTTAGCTTCTCAGGCTGGTGAAAATGATCTCATATAATTTATTGTGGAACACTTGGTTAAATAGGAAAAGTATAAAGAATTTCAGGAATGTCATATTTTGGATCAGAAGAAATTTGAACAAGAAGACTGAAAATCCTGCTGAATCACTCATATCTGGTGAAGACACTTAACCTATGGTGGCATCACAGCAAGATCTCATTGTAGTCTGTCCCATAATTGGCTATTTAATAGCCTTGGACATTTTCATTTGCCTGAAGACTACTTCCTTTGCTATTTTCCTAATTTTCATTGCTATGCATTAAAATAAAACAAAATAAAATAAATGTTTTTAATTTTAAAATAATTTCTGTGACAAGTTCTTGTCACTGTGTAGTGTGATATATTTGAAGTTGCTCAACTAGCAGTGCAAGAGTTGAGAAGAAAAAGATATCATAGGGGGGACTAAAGGAGCATGAACAAAATGGAACTTGTTAGAACCTATAAGAACCAAAAATACAAACTAAAATTCTTATATGTTTCTCATCACTGTTTTGCCAGTGATAGAGTTAACTTGAAGAATGAGTTGTTGTGATTGACATAGACTTATACTGAATTACTAGAGATAAGTCTGACTTGGAGAAGTTGAGAGTAGAGATTTAGTAGATACCAAAGAACTATGTATTCAGCTTTTATCATTTGCCAACTAGGTGTGTTAAATGATCAGAAATAACATACATAAGAAGCTCCAGGACTTAGAATACCATAAAATATTTATAATACTATGGTTCATATTTTACATCTATTTTCCAATATAGTGCATAATACTCTTATGGTAAATTCAAACCCAGAATTATACATGTTGAACACATAGCTAAGTTGACATAGTACAAAACCACCATGCCCAGTCAGAAGCACTTTTTTATTGTGAACTGAGAACTGCAAGAAAACTATGCATTGTGTTAATTAATATAAGAGATTTTGAATTTCATATAGATGCCAGTGCATTTATCTAGATTTTGTCATCCCATTTGCAAGACAATCAGGAAGTACACATTTTATTTTGAAGTGATATTAGAGGTTTACTATAGGGAAGTTAAGCAATTGAACCAAAGTAAAAAGATACAAACCAGTGCTGAAGGGAGTTGAAAAAATTCCAGAGTGAAGTTCAAGCTACACATATTTTCCTGGTGCAACCTATAGGAATTCGAATGGTGAATTCTTGCTAATGGATGTGAGTTTACAGTGAGTTTGCATGTCATGAGAAACACACTTATCAGAGGAAATAGGTATATTTGGAACAGATTCTGTTTGGGGAAATTTTTGCTTATATGATTGCGAATCTCTAGCGACCAAATTGTCATTCAGTTGAATTTCTGAAAAGTACTTTTTACTTTGGAATTGTACCTGTTGTAGCCTTTCTATTTTTTTAAATGTCAGATTTTCAGCAAATTATTCACATCCCAGATCAAACTTAGACTATCATGTTATGTTTGGCTTACTTGTTTTATTCCATAAATGATATTTGTGTCCAAATTTAGTTAGTAGCATGAATTTATAATAGTACCATCAATGTCAAAAAACTCACGAGAAGTTTATTTACTGTTATAAATAACTACAGCAATAATATGGTCTTATTGTAGTAAGTACCATGGGAAGGAATCAGAAATGATTCATTTGGCATGTTTCCCTACAGTTATTTTCATGTGAAATTGAACTTCCCAGTCATGGTCATTAAAAAAATAGATTATAGCCCATAGCAACACAGTGGGTAATCAATTCATTAAAATTAATTACATTGGCTTGCACTGCAACGACTTAGGGAAAGTAGGTTATGTATGTGCTCATTCAAAGCCCACAAAAACTCTGACAATGATTGGAATAACTATAAGCAGCCTCCAGAGAGACCTGCGTTATTGCATTTGTTCTTTGGTCCCAAACCCTAACATCACCTGTACATGGCCTAGGAATTACTATTTCCATATGAGAAGTTAATGCTCTTTGTCTGTTACTCATTGTTTCTAGGCCAAGTATTTGATCCAGTTTATGTGCGTGAGGCAAGTCTGTTCTTCGTGTTTATTATTTCATGACCAAGTCCAAGGTATAAAACATTTAGTATGTACTATACTATTATTGTAAAAATAAATGAAGCCCCTTCATTTGGATGCAAGCCCCAGAACTTTTGAGGGCTTAAGCATGTAGACATACATTCTCTGAAGAGACATCTATAGAGACAGCTATGTTGCATTATAAAGTTAATCAATAGTTGTGGTTGTAGCTCAGTGCTAAAATGCTTACCTAACATGGGGGAGGTTAGGGGTTCTATACTCAGCACTGAAAAAACAAAAATACGGTTAATGAGCACTCAAGGGGCTGAGGCAGGAGGATTGCCATGAGTTTGAGGTCAGGCTCAGTTACATAATGAGTTCAAGGCCAACCTGAACTACAAGGTGAGGCCCTGCCTCAAAAAAGAAAAAGTTAATGAATATCTGTATATACATAAAAACTCACTTATATACATATGTATTTATATACAGGCACACACACATAAATATACATATATATGATTCTCACTTATGTTGTTTGTGATATTATTTCTCTTTGTGGCATTTTCTCAAGTCAGAGCAACTTTGGGAAATTACTTGAAAAAACTATTATCATGAAGTTTGGAGAATAATAAGTGTTTTATCTGAAAACCTGGATTTATTTGCTTATTATCCACTGTGAAATCCAACACAACATCTTAATTGTTTAAAGTCAGGATTAAGAATGATTCTATATTTCTGGATTTGCTCATATTTTAGCATAACAACGGAAATGCTGATATAATAACTAAATCAATATATGAGTTAATATAGACAGGAGTAAAATGGGATCTTAAGAATTCAAAATATAGGGAGGAACAGAATCTAAGTGTGAAATTTTTATTAGTATATTTTTTCTTCCTTTTTACTCCTTTTATTATCTTTATCATAATGTTGTGAATCATTTGATTCTAAATAACTTGTTTTAATGAAATGCTATTTTTCTAAGACTGCATTAATTACAAAGCAAAAATTTATAGTATAATATGCATAATAATTTATAATCATAGAGTCAAAACACACTTCTAGAGCAAATCACTGAACCACAAAGAAAAACTTCAAGAGAGGTAAAAGAAGGAAGTTCAAATAAAACAAATGAACCAAAGTACATGAAGAGGGGGAAGGGAGAGAGGAAGAGGATATGTTGTGTGCGTGGAACATCTCCCCAGGAGAAATGTGGTGATTATGTATTGCAATAATGTAGAAATAAAAATAAAAATTTGAAAAAACCCTAAAAAAGAGGACATAAAATAATTATAGAATAAACTTATTTATTTATAATTACATTAAATATCAATAGATTAACTTTTTCAGTCAAAAAGTACAGAGTAATTGAATGTAGAAAAGGCAAGATCTCATTGTATGTTGCTTATAGGAAATTCATTTCACTTCTCAGGACACACATGGACTGAAAATAAAGAGATGAAACAGATGAAATAGTTTATTTTATGAAAATTGTATCCACGTGTACCTCACTGTTCTTATTCAACATAGTGGTTGACATCACAGCCAGCACAACCAAGTAAGAGAGATGAGTTAAATCTAACCAAATTGGAAAATCAGAAGTCTAAATATTATTGCTGGTACATAACATTAACCTTATATATAGATAACATTTAAAAAATCCACCAAAACTTTACAAGTAATACATTTAGCAACATTTCTCGGTACAAAATCAACATACATAGTAAACAGACTTCTCTGAAATAAAAATTTAAATGCAGTTTCATTTGCAATAGTTACAAAAATACTTAGGAGTAAATTTAACCAAAGTAGTGAAAGGTATATATTATAATGAAAACTATAAGACATTGATTTAAAAATTCAAAGGAGATATATACAAATATGAAAAAACAACTTGTGTTCATGTATTGGAAAATCAATTTTGTTAAAATATTTATACTAATGAAAGTAATTACAGTTTCAGAGAAATCTATATAGCAATGACAATCTTTATGATACTGGAAGAAAATCTTTAAGTTTGTATCAAACCACAAAAAATCTCTAATAGTCAAAAAAATAAAAGCTAGCAAAGCAAAAGAAGCAAAACCAGGAGACATTATATTACCTGATTCAAAATATGCTACAAAGCTGCTGTAACCCAAACAGCATGGTGTTGGTCTAAAAACAGATACCAGACTAGTAGAAGAGAGCAGAAGGTCTAAATCCTTGCATCTATAACTAACTGATTTTCAACAAAGTTGCTAAGAGCATATATTACTGAAACAATCTTTTCCATAAATTGTGCCAAAAAAGTTGGATCTTCATATATGTAAGAATGAAACTAGCCCCCACCACCAGTTAAAAATCTACTGAAAATGGATTAATATGACATGAAATTACTAGAAGGAACATAAAACAAGAATAAACATCCTAGAGTATTTGAATGGGCAAGAAGATTTTTGACAAAACCCCAAATTACAGGAAACAAGAGATAAAATAGGCAGATAAGATTACATCAAAGCAAAAGACTTCTGCACAACAAAGGAAACAATTAGCAATGTGAATATAAAACCTCCCAATATGGCAGAAAATATTTCCCAAATCTACATCTGGCACATGTCCATATCCAAAATATGTAAGAAACAGAAACTGCTCAATGACAACAAAATAACTGATTATAGGCCTAAGTAGATATTTCAAAAAAGAAAATGTAAAAATGTCCTAAAGGTGTAAAAAGAAGTTCCCTACCACACTATTTTTGATAGTTCATCTTAATTGTGTCAACTTGATTGGTTTTGCCATGTACTTGAGGGGACTGGTGAAGCACATTTCTGGGTGACTCATGGAGGTATGACCTTGAGTAGTATATCTGGTCCCTTTCCTCTTCCTCTTTGATGCTGCTCACCCATTGTGCTTCCCCATCACCATGAACTGAGGCAGTTTTGCTCCTACACACCCTTAAACCATTATGTTTCTGTCTTGGAGATAGCAACTATTTGTCAAATCCCTGAAACTGAGCTAAATTAAACATCTCCTCTTTTAAGTTGTAGATGAGTATTTGGTTCCAGCAAACAGAAAGCTAATATATTAATCATTAAGCAACTGCAAACCAAAACCACATCTGCCGTAATTTCACTCTAGTTAGAATTGTTACTATTTATAAAAGATAAAAGATGTCAAGTGTTAATGGGTATATGGAGACTAGGAAAAGTTTTTATACTGTTGGGAATGTAAATTAGTATAGACCTTATGAAAAACAGTATTGAGGTTCCTCAAATAATGAAAAATACAACTATCAAATGATCTGGCAATTTCACTACTCAGGATATATTCAAAAGAAGCAAAATATGCCAAAGACACAACTGCATTTCACTGTTCACTGCAACACTATGCAAATAACCAAGAACAGAAACAACCTAAGTATCCATCAAACAATGTAGGGATAATGAAACCACAGTACTTATACAAAATTGAGTACTATGAATCCTTAAGAAGAAATAAACTCCTATAATTTGCCACAAAAAAATGGAGCTAAAGATCACTATGCCAAATGAAACAAATTGGACATAGACCAACAAGTATCACATGAACTTACTCAATATCAATCTAAAAAAAGGAGATATTTTTAGAAGTTGACAGAATACTGCTACTATCCGAGGCCTAGTTGAGGAGAAGGATGAAAAAAAGTTATTCAATGTGAATAACACACAGTTAGATAGAATGAAGAAATTCCGATGTACTATTTCACACTAGGATTGCTATACATTGCAATAATGTACTGTATATTTCAAAAAGATAGAAGAATTTTGAATATTTCTATTACAAAGAAGTGATAAATGTTTAAGAAGACAGATTAAACAATGCATATATGTATCAAAATGTCACATGGTACTCCATAAATATATGCGATTTATATTTTTATCTATCAATTAAAATTTTATGTCCAGAAGATAATAGTTTTAACCATCATTCTGGCTGTGAATTATCATATGTGGTTTTTATACATTAAATCATACTAATTTTATACTTAGTTCATTTACCATTTTAATCATGAAAGGCTATTAAGTTTTTAAGTGATTTTTCTGACTCTGTTGATTTGATCATATAATTTTTCCCTTCATATACTTAATGTGGTCTACCATATTAATTGATTTGTGTGTAGTTAATTATCCTTACATTCTAGAGACAAGTCTCACTTAATCATGGTGGATGACCTTTTACTGGGCTTTTAAATTATGTTTACTAGTGTTTTGTTGTAATTTTTCATACCTTTATCAAATTTAATGTAATTTTTATTGTTCTATTTCTTTTTATTGGTACATGTTTGCAGTACATAATTATTGCATTTACCAATTCAACATAGGATGCTGGTCATTACAGAACATTAGATCTGTGGCATAAAGATCTTAATTATTTTTAAAACCATATCCCCAGTCCTCCCTCTATCTCTTGGACCTATGTATATATATATATATATATATATATATATATATATATGTAATTTTCTTTTCTTATAACATTTTTTAGTTTGATATCAGTGCAATGCTGGTCCTAGAATAAGGAATTGTTCTCTTCCTTTTTTTTCTGGCAAGAGCGTGACAAGTGCTAATATTAATTTTTAAAGTATTTCTTAGAATTCATTAGTGAAGCCATCAGGTCCTGATCTTTTTCTTTTGTGGAGGTTTTAGATTCAGTTTCAATACAAACTGTAGATCTTCTAAGACTTAGATATTTTTCAGTTTAGATTGTATCTACCCAGGAATTTGCATATTTCTTCTAGGTTATACATTTTGTTGGTATATCAATTTTTGTAATAGGCTTATATAATTTTTACCTCTGTGGTATCAGTTTTAATGTATCCTTATTCATTTCTGATTTTGTTGATTTGAATTTTCTCTATATTTCATGGTGTAACTGAATTTTTTCCATTTAATTTCCCTTTATAAAAATTCCCTTTATTTTATTGATCATTATATATTTAGCATTTATTTCTATTCTAATCTTAATAATTTCTTTGCTTATGTTAACTATAGTCTTAGTTTATTATTTGTTTTACACCATTTATATACAAATTTAGTTTGCTTCAGTTTGTCTTTTATTGCAGGTTTTTTTCACTATGAATTTATTTTTAAGTTTTGTACTTTCAGTATATCATGAATTTGAGTATGTTGTGTGTAATTTTCTTTCATTTGTCTCAAGATATTTTTAGCCTCTCTTGATTTTTAGCCTGAATCACTCTTTTTTCAGAAATGTGTTGTTTAATTTCTGGATTGGGCTTCTTTTAGAAACTACACAATGGAAAAATGACAACTTGTTAAAGAATGGCAATGAAAAACCGGACATTCACTTGCAAAAATTGTAACAATTGAGTTGCACTCTTACACCATCTACAAAAGCAATTCAAAATGCACAACATACTAAGCAAAATCTGAAATTATACAATTTCTAGAAAAAATAAAAAGCAAAGCTTCCTGGCATTATTTTTAGCTCTCATTTCTTAGATATGAAAACCAAAAACACAGACAAAAATAAAATAAAAATAAACCAGTACAATTACATCAAACTAAAATGACTCCACAAAGCAAACAGTCAACAAAATAGAAAGGCAAACTACAAAGAATGAAGATATTTTCAAACTATATGTTGGTTGAGGAGCTAATTTCCAAAATATATTAAAAGACTCTACAACTTATTAGAAAAACAAAAATAACTCAGTTTAAAAATGTGAAAACGTTCTTGAACATTTCTTCAAAGAAGACAGATAAATGTCCACTAAGTATGTGAATAGATGTTCAACATCAATAACTATCAGGTAAATGCAAATAAAGAATGCAATAAAGTATCACCACGTACCGCTTTGGATGGCAATTATAAAAAGACAGAACAAATGTTGTCAAGAATGTGAAGATATTCGAATACTTATGGAGTGTTGGTAAAACTGTACAGCAACTATAGAAAACAATGGAGTATATTCTTTCCTCAAAATATACAAACTAGAATTACCATATTGATCAGTGTCATTTTTTATTATAAACCTTTAAAAATTTAAACCATGATCTTAAGGAGCTACCTTTACTCCTGTGTGCAACTTGAGAACTATTCAATATGGTGAAGATTTAGATGGAAACCTAGTGAACACTGATAAAGAAAATGTTAGATAAATATAATGGAATATTAGGAAACCTTAAAAAAAAGAGGTTTATTTTCTACAAAATGAATATACTAGGAAAGATTATACTAAGTGAAATAAGCCTGTAATAGAAGAAAATACCGAATGATTACATTTATATGAAATATTGCTCATATTGAAACTCCTCAGAGCAGAGAAGAAAATAATGGCTGTGCTGTCCAGAACATTGAAATAGTTACATAAATAATCAAAATCAATATCTCCATGACATATTTCACACCTCCAAAGTTCACTGAAACATTATTCACAATTGTCAAGTTGTAGAAACTGATCACTAGACAAATGGATAAAAAGACTGTAGCATATGTGTATAATAGAATGTTACTCATTTTTTATGCAGGAGAAAATTCTGCCATTTGCAAAACATGAATGAACCTAAGAAGACATTATGCTAAATGGAGTAATCCTTCTAAATGAATTAGATTCTAGATGTCTGCTGTAAAATACATTTCCTGTAATTACAGTTTGGTATTACCCACTCATAATTTGTTAAGAAAGTAAATCTGAAGCTAAACATTTTTAAAGCAAAAATAGAAAGAAAAAAACTAATGTAAAGAAGACCCTAAGATAGGTATTGATTATGTCTGTTACTTTGTGCTGATTATTTCATGGGCATTTGCAAAAATTGTAATCAATAAATTCTATACATTAACCATGTACAATTTTCTGCATTTCAATCCCAACTATAACTCAAAAAACTTTAGAAAATAACACAAATATACCATAACCAGGCATTCAGCAAATTTAAATGTTACAACTAAGAGACTATTTATAAATGATATATCTAAAGCCTGGGGATATCTAAAGATTGGCAATGACCAAAATAAATCTCCAGTAGTTATATTATTATCAATAACTTTACAAAAGACTGTGGATATCATGTATTAGACAGCAATGCTCATTCTGCTGTAGGCACATTTTTCCTACAGTTAACAGAAAGTCAGTAGAGGGGAATCCTGAAAAAGACAGAATTAACAAAAATATCAAAAAAGTAAACAGAGTGGGCTATTTGAGCAAAGATCTGAAATTATGGAGTTTTATTTTTCTGCATTTTTGTTAAGTATAACATTAAGATATGAAGAAATAGGTCTAAGACACATCCATTTCAACTGCCTCCGCCACTAGCTATGAAACATGGGACAATATTTCCTTTATTTTAAAGATAAAAGTCACAAAAATGAAATATATTTTCAAAACAGGTTAGTAGGACAGTTACAATAATTAATACCTTGTTCATTTTTTGTCTTCATAATAGTTATTCAGAGTACAAGATATAGGCTTGTTATCTTGGGACAATATTTTCTAATGCCAAAAATTCTAAAATATAAAGGATTTGTCTCCAATTCATTATTTTTTTCTTATTTCCTTAGATTTTTAAAAAATTTGTGTGTATTTTCTCTACCTTTATGTTTCCTATGATTTGATCTCTAGTTATTCTCTTAATGTGCTCAGAGATTTCAACTTCATATCACCCTATTAAATATTGCTGCATCTTTTTTGTCAAGATTCTTTAAATGAAGGTAAAAAAATGAGGACATGGTCAAATTGGAACACTTGTTCATCACTGATGGGAATATACAGTGGTGCAGTAGATTTAAAAAACAATAATTCCTCAAAACATTATAATGAAATCACTATATGATCCTGCAATTCTAGGTATATTCCCAAAATAATTGAAAGTAAGTATTTTGTACACCTAGCTTTATAGCAGTATTTTTTATAATAAACAAGAAGAAAATGTAATCCAAGTGTTCAATCAAATGTTGTATAGTAATCCAAGGGGATAATATTCAGCCTCAAAAGAGATTATTCTAACACCTGCTAATGCATAGGTGAAATTTGAGTACCTTAAGCTAGGTCAAAGAATCCAGTCAAAAAGGGAAAAGTATTGTATCTTTCCACCTTTTTAGATACCTAGAATAGGAAAGTGAGAAATAGAAAAACCAGGAAATAGAATAGTAGTGAAAAGTAATTGAAGAACGGGGGAAAGGGAGTTATGTTCCATAGGTATAGAAATTCAGTTTAAGGGGCTGGGGATTTATCTCAGTGGTATAAGTGCCTTCCTAGCAAGCATAAGGTCATGAGTTTGATCCCTGGTACCGCAAAAAAAAAAAAATTCAGTTTAGGAAGATGAAGTTCTGAGGGCAGATGGTTGTAATTCTTGTACATGAATAGTGCACTTAAAAATGTTGAACTGTAAAGGTCACATTGTATTGTTTTTGCCATAATAAAATATGTAACATCAAATTCTTCCAAAAACTTGAAGAGGAGATACTTTTAAACTTGTCTAGGAGACCAGGATTAATATACTGAATTTAGCAAAACACTCCACAAGAAAAGTGCAGACAAATATCCCTCTCAATATTCATGAAAAATTTTCAGACAGAGAAGTTTAAATACTGTATGTTATCTCTCATTTGAGTAAGGTAAAGTACAATCAAAAAGCACAATTAAGGATGTAGAGAAAGTGACCAAGCGATAAATTTTTTGCAAGTGGGAATGATAAAAGAAAACACAAGTGAGTTCAAAGGAAGAGCAGAAGGGGAAGTAAGTGGGATAAAATATGCCATGCACAAGAACCTAATAACCTCAATGAATGTAAATACTGTATGTATAAAACATGAACTAAGATTAATGATATCAATAAGGATGAAAATGGTAAAAGGAAAAAAAAAGAGGAACCAATCTGTATCATGTACATGTACCCACTCCCCATGATGGTAAATTTCCCATATTGCAAACATGTACTAATGAAAAGATGAAAATATTCTCAATAAAATATTATAAACCTAATTCAAATGTACATTAAAAAGTGTGTACACTATAACCAAGTCTGTTTCATTCTTATGGCAATAAAAACTGAATTTTGTATACACACATGCATTTCAGAATGTTGATGTTTTGAAACTAATTAAAATTTAAAAATAGGGAGATGTTCTTCGGTTATTAGTGCTGTTAGGACCATTTATTAAAGGTACGTAACTACTCAATGGCTGGATATTTAAAGACAGTCAAATAATATCTCCTCTAAAAAGAGTAATATTCAGTGCCTCTCTACTAATCAGAATCTAGTTCTCTAGAATACTTAATCAATTTAGAACTGTAATACATGTGTCTGCATAGACTTTTATACATATTATCAGTATAGAATCTTAATAATCTGATTAATATTTACATTAAGAACTCAGACTTGGCTATATACCAAAGGACAGTCCCATTTTGCCTTTAGGTTAGTGATTTTAAAAGCCAATGCTGTACTGTACCCTATCCTTCATAAATGAAAATATCTTATCAGATATAGCCTTTTCTCCAACGAACATTATGAATTCTGCAATATTGACAAGGTAATCTTTTATTGTTTTTTTCCTCATTAAAAAAAATGTGGTTCTAGCATTTACCAGGTAATGAAGGAAAATTATTCTCCTCAATATTCATATTCACACAGGGAACTTAGGAAATAGAAGCTATAACTGACTCTAATTATAGTCCTAGAAAAATCAAGGAGAAAATTAATTGAGATAAAATGAATGAAGATACAATAACCCTCAGTATTTTTTGCTTCTATATTTTCTGCTTGATAAAATATATTACCCAAATGATGTCTGTCAATTCTCAGTCATAAATTGAACTTGCTTTCTATGTGTTTGGCTTAATTTGTGCTGGAAACATCATTTTAGCAAACAACAACGAGGTTAATAATTATTTAAATGACATAATGCTAATAATTTATTTTAATTTATTGTATCTTTTAAATTATTATTTTTATTAATTTGTTGGTTCATTTTAGATATACATAATGATTGCATTCATTAGAAGTTTTTACCTGTACATGACATTTCTTGATTCTTTTTTCTGAACTCTCTCATTCCTTTAACCCCTCTTCCTCTCTTTATTTACAGCAACTTTATTTCCATTTCCTTCCTTCTATTGTTTTTTTCTTTTCTCGTTTTTTCTTTCCCTTTTCCCCATTCCTTTTTCCCCTACCCATTTTAATATTTTCTTCCTATTTTCCAGTATATATTATACATTTTGGTCTTTATTTACTCTCTCAGTTATTATTTAGCCAAATCTTTATCAAGATTTTGATAACATTCCATTATGTCTTGAAATGACAATTTTCATATAACTTTATTGACATTCAATCTCACTAATTTCTGTCATTAATTCAACCTATTATTTCCCCAAATATCACATAATGTAGTCAAGGTAATGGATAGACTATATGGGTATGCATAATAAAAGTCCATTTTGGGGATATTCAGTATGAAAACTGACATTATATCCTACAGGCTTTAGCACTGCATGTGTATATTAATAAAGAAAACTTCACTTCTCTGTCATAATTTACTTGTTCCCATGTGGGTTACATTTATCCATTACAAAATTACATCTATTGAACAATGTATCAGTCAGATTTTTATAATTACAACTAAATACATGAAAACGCCAATTTAGAGGAGAAAATATTTTTTTGGCCTACAATTTCACAACTGTCAGTCCATGGCTGCCTGACTCCAATCCAGAATCATCATGACAAAAGGACTTGACTGGGACAAGCCCTTAACTTAGGGCTAGCAGAAGCACAGAGAACAAAAGAGTGGGAGAAAGCTATAAGGCTTTGAAAGGCAGCACCCAGGGAGCTCTCTGTCCAACAGTGCCCCGCTCTGTAACAGAACATTTAACTATGAATTCATCAGTGGATTAATCAACAGAGAAGAATAGCCCCTCACCATGATCAAACCCTTGAACATCTGAAAATCTGAGAAACATTTTTAAATCTAAACCATAACACACTTATACAGCAGTAGACATCGTGGTGTGGACAAGGTTTAACAAGGCATAAGAAGACATGATCTTGTGTTTTCTGGCACCTCCCATGTTATTGTGCAGATTCAGTGAATAGCACTCATATTCTTGTGACAGGATTGCAGGAGAACATCAGCACTGTCAAAGCAATTAGCTTACTTTTTCAATGAATCCCACAGTAAAAATGCTAAGTGATTTATTTGATAGAATTATTTCCTGGGCAAGTTAATTCACCTAAATTGCTTTTCTGGTAACCATGTATACACAGATTCTTAGATAAAAGTGTATCAACAGCACAAATAGAGGAAAATAGAGTGACTAATAATGAGAAGATACAGAATCCCAGATTAATGCCATATTTTTTAGCTTTGTTCTTTCCTCTATTAATTCCAGGTAATATTCCTAGTTATTCTCAGTATTGTTAAATTCATGGAAAATATAGTTGTGAAACAATTTTCTGTACTTTTATTTTAAAACATCTCCTAAAAGTACAGAGGTTCAATTTTAGTTTGTTTTGTAGTTAGCATAAAGGCAGAGGTAATATTTTAGTCATGATCTACTCAACTGTTAAACAAAAAATAAATTCACATTTTTATTTAACGTCATTTAATGAGTACCTACTGAGCATCAAATATTTTTCTAGAAGTAGCTGATAAATAATTAAAAGCATCATACCACAGTGATATATACACACCATGTTGATAGCAGCACAGTTTGTAATAGCTAAGCCTTGGAAACAGTGTAATACCTATCTACTGATGAACAGCTAAGAACATTATTTTTATACAATAGAGTAATACTTAGTTATTACAAAGGATAAACTTGAGACTTTTTAGGCAGATGGTTGCACTTTGAAACCATACACTTAAGTGAAAAAATTGAACAAATGTGTAACTATTGTATCATCTGTATGTTGTAAGAAACTGAAAGTGTGGAGGAGGATCAAAACATATTGTCGATATTGTAAAATAGGAAGAAAATTTTTAAAAAGTAAGGAGGACTAGCAAGAGAGGAAATGTAAAGAAAAAAAGGAAAAGAAAAAATGAGAAAAGGAAAAAATGGAAATAAAGCTTTTGTAAATAAGGAGGAAGAAGAGGGGTTGAAAGGAGGGGAGGGGAATGAAAGAAAAGAATTAAGATACATCATATACAGTTACAAACTTCCGGTGATGAATGTGATCATTTTGTATATCTAAAGTGTACCAATAAACTTAATTTTAAAAAAGGTATAACAAAGGGGAAATTCCCTTAAACAAGAGCATTTTCCTGGAGCATCACCCCCACTAGTGCAATTGGAGTAAGAGAGCAAAGGAGAAAATATTGATGAACTTGGGCAAGTAACAGCAATCCATATCAATTATGAATGCATAAACCCTTGCACAGCTTTGCTATGTATTCTTGGTGACATGGGAAGTCACTGGATTGACTGTGTTTAAAAGGATCACTTTAAATGCTATGTGAACAAAGTAGCAACATGCAGAAGAGTGAAAGGAAGGATAATACTTAAGGAGATATTGTAGTTATCAATGGCAAGAATGATGGCAAATTCAAACCAGCATGGCAGTAATGAAGACAGCAAAAATAGTCACAATCAAGAATTGTTGAAAGCAAAGCCAATAAGAAGATCTATTGAGCAGGTGAGTCCCCATCCAGCTCCTTAGGACACTGGACTGGGCCCAGGAGGTTTTGCGGGCCTCAGTTCACCATGCCCAGCAGTCTACTTTCAGTCCAGGAGGCCAGGGCCCATGCAGGGGGACTTTCAGCCCTCTGACACTGGCCCAGGGAGAGTTTGAGATGAGTGCTCCCAGCTATTGAGTTCCTGCCCAACTCCCTGAAACACTGGACTGGGCTGGGGAGGTCCTGAAAGCCTGACTGGGACAAGCTCAGTGATATTCATTCAGTCCCAGGAGCTGAGGGCACAGAAAGTGATTCCCAACACACCCACGGGAAGCTTTGGAACACTGCTCAAAGCAAGGAAATATAGGAAAATGACAAAACAAAAGACCAAAAAGCAATCTCAAATCTCCATCCCAACCCAAGAAAGCCCAGGAGCCATATACATAGAAGAAAATAGAAGCCATACACCTGAAATGACTGAAATGATATCAACTGAAATAAAGAGGAAACTAGGGGAAGCTATGGAGAAACTCAAATCAGAAATAATGCCCCAGGTAACAGAAGAAATGATAAAAGTAGTGAAAGAAATAGTGAACACATCTAGTGAAGACACAGCTAAAAAATTAGAGGAACAAAGCAAACAGATAGAATCCCTGAATAAACACTATAATCAACAAACAGAATGAATGAAGCAGATTCTAAGAGATATACAGGAAATCAAAATTTCTATTGAAAATTGCCAAAACTGCCTAAACAAAAGTGAAGATAGAATTTCAGACCTGGAAGATAAGATCGCAGCTAGTGAACAGGAAAGGAAAGATCTTTTAAAAGTAACAAGGAATCAGGAAATAACAATTCGACAGCTGAAAGATGATGCAAAGAAAAACAGCATAAGATTAACAGGAATAAATGACAAAGAAGGGGACAGCCCAAAGGATATCAATAGGCTATTTACAGAAGTAATAGTTGAAAACTTCCCAAACATGACAATGGAAAATGACATATGGAATAGTGAAGCATACAAAACTCCAAGTAGTCATAACCAAAATAAAACTACACCCAGACACATAATAATCACCATCACCAAAATCTACCATAGGCACAGAATACTAAAAGCTATTAGAGAGAAGAGACAGATCACCTATAAAGGAAAACCTATCAGAATCACAGTAGACTTCTCAACAGAAACAATGAAGTAAAGAAGACAACGGAGTGAAGTATTTCAGATCCTAAAGGAAAGCAACTTCCAACCCAGACTGACATACCCTGCAAAACTGTCCTTTGAAATGGATGGAGAAATAAGATACTTTCATGACAAAAAACAACTGAAAACTTCATGATCACCAAAGAAACCCTACAAAGAATACTGAAAGACATTCTAGATACACATAGGAAAAAACCATCAAGCAAGGCAGACAATTAAACAGAATGGAAAGCTAAAGATCAATAGCAGAAAGATAACAGGTGAACAATAAATCAATAATATATAACAGTTATAACCATTAATGTAAATGGTCTCAACTCATGAATCAAAAGAAACAAACTGGCAGCATGGGTCAAGAAACAATATCCAACCATATGCTGTTTACAAGAAACTCATCTAAGCCAAAAGGAAACTCATAGACTGAAAGTCAAAGGATGGAAAACAATACTTCATGCAATAGGAAACCAAAAAAAGTGGGGGTCGCTATTCTGTTTGCAGACAATGTGACCTTAAAACCAAGAATCATCAGAAGAGATAAAGAAGGCCACTACATATTAGTTAGGTGAAAACTTCAAGAGGAAGATATAACAATCTAAAATGTATATGCACTAAATTCGAGAGCATATAGCTATACAAAGCAAGTATTAACAGAAATGAAAAATCAAATAAGCAATAATGCAATTATAACAGGAGACCTTAGCACAGCATTGACACAATGGGACAGATCAACTAGACAGAAAATCAGCAAAGAAATAACAGAACTGAATCACACCTGTGAACAAATGGACTTGACAGATTTATAGAGTGTTCAATTCAACAGCAACAGAATATACATTCTTCTCAGCAACATGGGACATTCTCTAAAATAGACCATATCCTAGCCCACTGAACATATTTAAGTAAATGCAAAAGAATTGAAATTATCCCATGCATGTTATCGGATCATAGTGCTGTGAAACTAGAAATTAATGATAAAAGAAATTGTAAAAAACCTTCAAACACATGGAAACTGAATAATACACTCCTGAGCAATCTGTGAGTCACAGAGGACATTAAAGAAGAAATTAAACAATATTTACAAGTAAATGAAAATACAGACACAACTTACCGGATTTTGTGGGATGCAATGAAAGCAGTCCTGAGAGGAAAATTTATTGCACTGATTTCCCACATCAGGAAGACAGAATGAACCCAAATAAACAACCTGATGCTACACCTCAAACATCTAGAAAAAGAAGAGCAAGCCAAGCCCAAAGCCAAAAGAAGGGAGGAAATTATAAAGATCAGAGTAGAAATCAATGCAAGAGTCTAAGAAAACAATACAAAGAATCAATGAATCAAAGAGTTGGTTCTTTGAAAGAATAAATAAAATTGATAAGCCCCTAGCCAACCTTATTTTAAAAAAGGAAAGAAAAACTCAAATTCATGCAATAAGGAATGAAAAAGTTGAAATTACTACAGACTTGGTGGAAATGCAGAAGATCATCAGCACCTATTTTGAAAACCTCTACTCTCATAGATTGGATAACAAAGAAGAAATGGACAGACTCCTAGAAACATATGAACTACCAAAGCTGGGTAAGGAAGATGTAAAACTGTTGAATAACCCAATTTCTATTAATGAAATTGAAAATGTAATTAAGTCCTTGCCAACAAAGAACAGCCCAGGCCTAGACGTATTCACTGTGGAATTCTACAAGAAATACAAAGAAGACTTATATCCGACACTCCTCAAACTCTTCAATGAAATCCAAAGGGAAGAAATTCTTCCTAAGTCATTTATGGAAGCAAATATTACTCTAGTACCAAAACCTGAGAAAGACCCAGCTAAAAAAGAGAACTATAGGCCAATCTCCCTAACAAACATAGATGCAAAAATTCTCAATAAAATATTGACAAACAGGATGCAGCAAATCATCAAGAAGATTATACACCACTACCAAGTGGGATTCATCCCAGGAATGTAGGGATGGTTCAACACATGTAAATCATTAAATGTAACCCACTATATCAATAGAGTCAAAAGTAAGAACAACATGATCATCTCTAATAGATGCAGAAAAAGCTTTTGATAAGGTCCAACACTCATTCATGATAAGAACCTTACAGAGAATTGGAGTAGATGGCCTTTACCTCAGTATGATAAAGGCCATCTATGACAAAACAACAGCCAGCATCCTATTAAATGGCCAAAAACTGAAAGCCTTTAACTAAAAATCAGGCACAAAACAAGGATGTCCTTTATCACTGCTCATATTCAACATAGTAATGGAAATACTAGCCAGAGCAATTAGACAAGAGAGAGAAAAAAAAGGTGTAAAGATAGGAAAAGAGGAAGTTAAATTATCATTATTTGCAGATGACATGTTACTTTACATAGAAGACCCCCAAAACTCCATTGAAAAACCCCTAGATGTAATAAATAAATTCAGCAATGTAGCTGGATACAAAGTCAATACAGAAAAATCAATAGCATTCCTATGCACAAGCAACAAAAGCACTGAGAGAGACACAAGAGAAGCCACACCCTTCACAGTAGCATCCAAAAAATGAAATACTTAGGAATTAATCTCACAAAAGACATAAAAGGGCTATACAAGGAAAATTATAATACCCTGAAAAAAGAAATCAAAGAGGACCTCAGAAAATGGAAAGATATCCCTTGTTCATGGATAGGAACAATAAATATTGTGAAAATGTCCATTTTCCCAAAATTATTATACAGACTCAATGCAATCCCAATCAAAATACCACTAACATATCTCATAGATCTAGAGAAATCACTCCTAAAATTTATCTGGAAACAGTAGAGACCTAGAATACCAAAGGCAATTCTAAGCAGCAAAGGCAAGTCAGGAGGCCTCACAATCCCTGACTTGAAATTATACTACAAAGCATGGTACTGGAACAAAAACAGACCTGAAGATCAATGGAATAGATTGGAAGATACAACCACAGCCACAAACTCACTCAACCACCTTATCTTTGATAAAGGTGCCAAACATGTTTGATGTAAGAATGACAGCCTCTTTAATAAATGGTGCTGGAAAACGTGGCTCTCCATATGCCGAAAGCTAAAACTAGTCCCATGCCTATCACCATGTACTAAATTAAAATCTAAATTGATCAAAGTTCTTATATTTCAAACAGAAACACTAAATGTGCTGGAAGACCAAGTTGGTAAATATCTTGAAGACATAAGGGTATGTAGAGAATTCATGAACAAGAATCAAACCACATGGGAAATACTTCCCAGAATCAATAACTGGGATCACACCTTATTAAAGAGTTTCTGCAAGTCAAACAAGATCTCCAGCAGAGGGAAAAGAAAATCCACTAACCGGGAAAAAACAATAGTGAACTGTCCCTCAGACAAAGGACTTCTGTCTAAAACTTCTAAAGAATTAAAAAAAAATCAGACTCTTGAAATTCAAAGACCCAGTCCAAAAATGGGCATCTCACATGAATACTCAGTTTTCAGATGAAGAAATATGAATGGCAAATAAATACATCAAAAAATGTTCATCGTCCTTAGTCATTAGATAAATGCAAATTAAAACCACACTGAGATTCTATCTTACCCCAGAAAGAATTGCCAGGATTAAAAAAAAAAAAAACTACCAACAACAAATGCTGGAGAGGCTTTGGGGAAAAAGGAACTCTTCTGCACCATTGGTGGAAGTGTTGACTGGTGCAACCACTGTGTAAGTCAGTCTGGAGATGCCTCAAAAACCTGGGTTTGGAAGTCCCATTTCACCCAGCTATTCCACTTCTAGGCATATTCCCAGAAGAACTGAAAACATGATACCACAGTAATATATGTGCATCCATGTTTCTAGAAGCTCAATTTGTAACACCCAGATCTTGGAAACAACCTAAGTACCCATCAACTTAGGAATGGATTTAAAAGTTGTGGTATTTTTACACAATGGAGTACTATTCACCTATAAAGGATGATCACATTGAGATATTTATAAATAAATGGATGCAACTTGAGACCATACTCATAAGTAAAATAAACCAAACTCACAGGTATAAATACTGTATAGTCTCCCTAGTTTGAGAAATGCTAAGAGTACATAAGATTTTATGGTAATCATGATTCCCCATTACAGAGCTTTGAGAACTTTTAATGTTTTCATTCATCAGTTGGAATGGTTTTATTCTGTTTTATTTGACTTTATTATGTGTGATGGTATGAACAGCTGTTTTGAAGAAGACAATGCATTATGGAAGCCATTGCTGGTTTAATATCATCTTGCTTTGAAGTCCTATGTTGCTTTTATTCTTCTATTAGCATAGGTTCTATCACATTGTGCCTTATTGGTATTTTAATATATGTGATAGAATAAACAATTTTTTATGGAAAATGAGATATTATGGTAGCCATTAGTCATTTTCTGTTATTCAGTTCAGAATGCCCTGTAATTCTTTCATTCTTTTGAATGGTTTTATACTATTTTGTTATGTTTGATATTATTTTATTTGAAGCCATGCTCAACTATTATAAAGAAAGAGACATTATGGTAGCTACTGTTAATATCCGGTTGTCTTGTTGTAAAGTGCTGTGTTCCTTAAGTTGTTCTGTTTTGATCTTCTTTGTTCTATCCTCTTTTGTTTCATTCTCTTTAAAATAAAAAAATAAAAAAGAAGATTTTTTAACAGCCTGGGTTGTTTGAGACCACTATGAAGTGGCTGTGAGTAGGAATTAAAATTAACTAATTGGCTTTCTGTGTTTATCTGTGAGTCTGTTTAGGCCTCGGCCCCTTGTGTGGCAATGGGAGCTGAACCTCTATGAATCACTGGTCCTGGCAGAGGCCTGTAGTGGCCTATGAGGCCAGATATACCTCAAAGGGCAAAATAAGGCCACAGCTGCGGACACCTGGCTCAAATATCGAAATTACTCCTACAGTGTCACTTTTATCGTGTGTTAAGGATAAGACAGTGCTACTGAATTGACTTGATTCATTACTTAGAGATGTCCTTGAAGTGACTCCCAAGGTCCTGCTCATTGCTTGCACTTTCCTCAGTTTCCCTGCCCCTTTCTGTTGGACCTATTAAAAATAGGCATTCCAGAAAATTCTTTGTATTAACCCTCAGAATCTTGAACTCAGCTAAAGGGTTTGACTCTCCTGGAGCCCTAAAATCATACCACTTGTCTCATTTATTTATACCTTTGCTGTATACTCATTTGAGAGATTGGGGATCTAGGTCAGGACCTGATACTGGGTCACAGAATATGAATGAAAAAGAACTGCTAAAATGCTTTGATTGTTTTCCTAAATGATGCAGATTCATTAATAGCCTTAAAAGTGGTAGTAGATAGAAAATTATTAGTTTAGAAGGGAACTTACTAAAATTTTGTTTTTACATATTATACTTTATAATGTGTATTATATGTACACTACAAAAAGATATAAAATTGGGAATTTTATGTATGATTCTTCCCTGTATGATACTTCCCTGAGGAAGTATTTTTTGACTTGAAATATGGACTTGGAAATCAATAGAACATCTCTGGGAACAAATAAGTATTAACTTGAATGTTACTAGAGGTTGGAAAGGTAAGAAATGCTGGACACAAGGAGGTTGAATTTGGTGAATTTTGTATCCATATATAGAAATATCATATGGACACGAATTTATACAACTGGTACACATTAAGCAGACATAAAATTAGAAGAAGCTATGGGACAGGTTAGACCACCAAGTGATTGTTGTATATAAGGATGACAAGTTATCAAAGCTTTGAGTCAGGTAACCCTGGAAAACTAAGAGATTATACACATGATATTTAAATAGATAAGAGAACTGAGATCAACTCATGGGATATGAGAAAACACAAGAATTTTTGAACCCACAAGCAACTTTAAGGTGTTCAGGGAGAATAGCTGTTCAACCATATCAGATGAGGTATACATTGCATACCATGTGTGTTATTTACGTTTTGAGGATGTGGCATAAACAATCATACATAATAATTGCATATTAATGATGCTGCTGATAATGAAAGTCATAACTTATTTTATTGAGTAACTTCTTGGTAGTAAGCATGATAATTAGTCCTTTGCATGCATATTCTTTTAATCTTAGATTACATTGCCACAAGATGTGAATTTTTACTCCAAATTTACTGATACTCAAAATTATCATTAACAAAACAGCATTCCCAAACTGTACTTCAGTCTTTATTCCAGAACCTTTTCCATGTAATTTCTGTTATAATGAATTTACTTTTTAACAAGAAGTATATTATGTAATCCCCTTTATTATGTTGAAATAAAGTTCATGATTGTGTATGCACAATCCAATGTAATACCTCATGTATAACTTAAAGAAAATATTTAAAGATTATCATAATAAATGTTTTATTATGTAGATATATGTACCCACCTATACCAGATGGAATAAGGAAGTATTTCAATGCTTATTTCTATGCATAATATCACCCAAATCTGGCAACTAAATATTCAAAACAAGGAATTTTCAATTGCAAACCCAAAAACCATGTAATTTTCTAAATGATTAGCAAATCTTCACAGACTTCTAGAAACACCAGTGCACACTAGTCTCACTTTACATGCATGCTATACTGTTGAAAATGTATTACTTATTGCAATTGATCAAAATGACTTTATTGACTTATTGGTATGGAGTTAGATGTTCTAGTTTCGCATATTTTCCAGGTTTAACTATTTATTTGTCTCTGAAAATATGGCTTAAGTAAATGTGTAAGAGAATACTGAAAATTTAAGACACAGGATTACTTTCTATAGTTCCTGCTAATTGTATTCCTGGCTATCACTATATGCCAGTGGAGTTCACTCAATTATTTTAACTTAAAATTATCATTTGAAATTTCCAAATTGATCTCTAGAATCCAACAGTTTCTTCTGAGAATTAATTTTTTGAAATGTGCTTTTGTTCTTTGTACTTTCTCCTGAAAATGAGTCACAGACTTTTAACCAAGAATAGATTAATTCTCACCAATCGTAAAGTATTACAATACAAATGACATTAATGTGGTAAAAAAGTAAATTTCAAAAACCTGTGTCATGTTTTATAAGTCGGAATGTTTGAACTACACTTCTCCTCCCAGCTGTAAGCAAAAAAAATGAGGTTATTACCACAGCATATTTTTTTGCAATCACACAGACTTATCCTAGGTTAAAAGCTAAACAAATCATTAATAGAGAAAATTATTTGCATTTTACAGAGATGCATAAATTATTTCTAAACATGAACAGCAAGAGAAGTACTTTCAGTAAATGGTACTAGCAATATTTTGATTGTATTTACATACTGGAATTAAGCAAATTGTTCTTATTCTAAAATCTTCTCTATTGGAAACATGGAAAAGCTCTAACCTTATGGAGTAAATTTCAGACATAATTTTGTAATGTTGGAAAGATTAATTGAAATAAAGTGCCCTGATAAATTAAAAACTTTCAACTTTGTTTTTATTTTTGATTTTTAAATGTTAGTAATGATATGGATAGTTTGTATAAGTGTCCTTAAGAAAAGCTGCTAGGGACAGTATCCATGATTATGTAAAAGAAAGGATTAATTCTGAATGAAAACATAAACACATATTTATTTATTTATTCATTTAATTTTGAGATGGGATCTTCCCATGTAGTTGAGCCTGACCTTCAACTCACTATGTGGCCAGGCTGACCTACAACACACAGCAATCCTCTGGTCTCAAGTTCTGGAGTGCTGGAATTCAGGCATGTGCCACCACACCCAGCCAGACTTTTCTTGAAAGAATCTGTGGTATCTGTCTTGCTGATACTATCTTGGATCAACACACTGAAATATTCTATCTTATATAACTGTCCAGGTTTTGACAGTTTGTAATGTGTTATTTCTAGGAGGTTCCACTTTCAGTGTGTCAAATAATTACATAATCAATGAAAAATACAGTTGATGTAGCATCTAGCCAAGCTAGTTGATCTTTGTTTGGGTTTTCAATCTAGAAACTGCCCTTTCACTGTCTTCACCCAAATGCTGACCTCGTTCTATAGATTTTTGAAATATGAAGCTTCACCCATCCTCCAGGATGATGCCATTCACCTGGGAGAATGAAAATATGAAAAGAATCATGCAACTGATAAAGGGAGTTTTATTTTAGTAAAAGAAAAATAATTTTCTTTTAGATCCAATAAGTGACATTGGAATATTACAGCTAGGATATTCAGTACACAGCTACAGATGCAAAATTAGTGTTTGTGAAGATTATAACAACTAAAAGCCAAGAGCACAAAGATTATTGCTGAAGAAAAAGCCAGTAGAAGCATGTGGAATGAAAACTGAATACTTAAAAGAATGGTTTTGTGAAGTTTGGGTTTGTCATAGTTTTAAGAAGTAAATTTTCTGGAAAGTTTTAAGAGCAATGAAATGAACATTAAAACAATAGTTAAATAATAGAGAAATTTGATAATAAACTTGAATTTCATTTCTTTTACTTCATGAAGTACTATGTATTCAATTTGAATAAAAAAGTCAACTTTCTCCACACAATGAGCATTGACATATGCATATCTTAAACTAAACAAAACTAAAGATATTGTTTTAAATCAGAGAAAAGATCTCTTATGTAAAAACCTGAGAACCATTAAGGCAGATCTTGCATAATTGTAAACAAAACTACAATGAATCTCAGAATATTTTACAATGTGTTATGAATGAAAAATAGAATGAATTTACAAAATAATCCACAGTATCTTGAAGAAGAACTAACTCTAGTAAGAATTACTAAAGGCCGATTTACCTACAATTACAAAGGTGTTTCTGAAATTTATGGAAGGTTACATTTTTATGAACGGGAAAATTGGGGAACATACATTGACCAAAAGACACATGAATAAGTCCTAATAAATTCATAAATTTCAGCTAAGTGAGTGATTCTGGATCTATTTTAAAAGACTTTTGAGTTTACTCTCACTCAACACTAAAGCCAAATTCAGTATGACTGACATTATTTAAACCCAGGAAAAGACATAAATTCTGAGTAGGCAAGCATTAGAAGTCCCACTCAATAGAGACTACATTTTCCAATAAACTCAAAATATGCTGTAAAAGTAGTCTGCTTAGATGGTAATAGTAGCATTAATGTTCTATTCCATATAACCAGTGAAGTATACTTCAAAAATTTCATTGTTTTGTTTGCCTAGCTTGTCACAAATTGATGATAATGTACTATAGACGTCTCTAGCTCTTCTGTTTGATAATATGAGCTGATGTATTAGCTTGTCATGAATATCTTAACATTTTACACATTTTACACAAATTATAGGACTGTATAACTTACATGCATAACAAATCCATGTCAATAGGTGTACCATATTTACATAGTAAAACAAAAAATTGTGGTGTAATATTTCTATTTTAACATAGAGAAAAATCTCAATGTGTGAAAATTTGAGAAGAAAAACGTAGAACTTCTACTTAAAAATTCTGGTGTATAAGATTTACAGAAGAAACAGAAAAGCAAAGAAATGGGTTTATTTTATCCAAATAAAGTGAAATTCTTAACTTAGTAAGGAAGTATTTGTGACAGATGTCATTAATGTGGAGTTCTTGGATCCCAAGGAAGACTATGGAAAAACAATGTTTTTCCTGAAACTTTGGCCTATGTAGTACATAGTCATTTTAATGAAAATGAAATGATATTAAACACAATGATATATTAACTGAGTTTTTCAAATAATGTTTTAGGGATCATTCTATGTTTATATACAGACCTTATGGTTTTTAATGGACCTATAGCACACAATTACATGTATAATTTATTTCATTCTCACAGATATAGTTTATGGATTTGTTAATACATGCTGATAATTTGCTATATATATATATATATATATATATATATATATACATTTTCCAATAGAACATTTTCTTGATATGAATTGTCTGCATTAAAGCATATGCCTATTTTTAAATTTTTGATGTTTATTATAGAATTAATCTCAAGATATATTATATCAGTATATAATACTACTCATAGTTTACTATATGTCTTATTTCTCTGCATTCTCATCTCCACTGAGTATTAACATTCCTTTCAACTTTTTCTAATTTGATATGTAAACTAAACATTTTAATTTAAAGTGCATTGATTACTAGTGAGTTGAAATTTTTCAGTAAACTTCAACTCATGAAATTCAGGATATCTTCTATCAGTCCCTATATCTTAAGCACTTTGTAAACTGGCTTTAATTTATGTTTGTTTTTTTTCTGGCAAAAAAGTGGTTCAGGAATTTTTGTTCTTTTATCTAGATAAGTTTATTCTGAATATGCTTCTCTTGTTTATAGAGTGTGCATAGTTTCTGTTTTTAAGTACCAGTCCTACAACATATTCAGTGATAATCTAGTACTTGGTCCCAATATTTTGGTTTCTAATAATAAGTACATCATTGGTCTTTATGTTCATTATTAGACATAAAGTGAGACATATAATTACAGTAGCTTCTAAACACTTAATATTGTGAGAAAAGAATAATAACTACCTGAGTCCAAATATTGTTGAGAATATTTGTAAATCTCCTGAGAAAATGATATTGTGAGGATGGGAAATTTCAAGAACTGAAATACTCACAGAAATTATGAATGCAATATTCAAAGGACACTTTGTGTCATTTGGATTTATACAATTTTGTGGACATGAATGACAAGAGCTACAAGCAGAAAGCAATTTTATTCAGTTTCATTCTAGAATCTTCAAAGTCACAATGTCAATGTATTACTCCTCTTCAGCCCTACATAGAAACTTGTGCTGGTTAACTGTAACAAAACCTGTTTAATAATATATTAGCATGATATTATAGTCTAGATTGTTAGCAAAATCTCTTGATTTAGGTTATACAGTATATGGCAGCTTAAACATTTCTCAGCATGTAGAATCACTACAGAAACACTGAGGATCTTTCACTTCTATGTGTTATATTAGGATGGAAAAAGATATTTTGAATATGGTTGAGAAATTAAGAGTTCTGTAATGCAGTCACTGGCAGGTATCCATAAGCATGATTTCAAAGTGTTATTTATTGTATGCTATAGAAGAGTGTGGACATAGAAATAGTACATAATATCCTCTCTGGGTGAGTTTTCAGTACACCTGGACAGATAGGACATGAATAAAGGATAAAATTGCAGGATAATTCTATGGGAATGGTATAAACTTCTGTTATACTTAATACTGAGAGCTGAAATTCTCATAAAATCTACTTTGTTTGGGGTTGGTTTTGGCTTCTTTTGTCATTTGGGACAGTTTTAAATGACAACACAGTCTAGATACAGCCAAATAAGCTTCAAAAATCTTTAATTACTACACTAAAAAATCAGAAAAGTATCATTTTCTGGAAGGCATAAAATATGAAATCTAGGCTGGCCCCAGTTCTCCAGCTCAGCTTCTGCATCTCAATTAAGAAAGCCAAGAATCTGCAGAGAGGTGGAGATTGCCTGAGGTGAGTTCCGGTGACCTGGCGAAAGTTGGAGAACTACATTCCAGCTTTTGAGTTCCTGGGGAGCTACCGGGACACTGGACTGGATCCAGCAGATTGCAGGGCTTCAGTCAACCATGCTCAGGGGCCTTGTTTCATTCCAGGAGGCAAGAACCTTGTTCGAGGACTCTGAGCTCAAATGGGCTGGCCTTGGGACAGCTTACAGCCAGCACTTTCAGCTGCTGAGTTCTTATCCACACCCCTAGGACAGGGGATTGTACCCCGGGAGCTCTGCCGGCCCAGTTATCCACGCACAGCTTCTGCATCTCATTTGAGAGCCCCAGAGTCTACAGAAAGGTGGAGGTTGCCTGGAGTGAGTTCCAGTGACCTGGGGAGAATTGGAGACCTACATTCTGGCTTTTGAGTTCCTGGCTAGCTACCAG
>PVJX010003163.1:0-35103 GCA_004027295.1 Dolichotis patagonum | reverse complement strand
CTCAGTCAACCATGCTCTATGGCCTTGTTTCAGTCCAGGAGGCAGGAACCTTGCTCGAAGACTCTGGACTCAATTGGGCTGGCCTGGGAATGGCTTGCAACCAGCACTATGGGCAGCAGAGTTCATATTCACACCCCTAGGACAGGGGATTGTACCCTGGGGGCTCTGCCTGCCCCAGTTCTCCTTGCCCAGCTTCTGCATCTCAATTAAGAAAGCCAAGAGTCTGCAGAGAGGTGGAGATTGCCTGAGGTGATTTCTGGTGACCTGGGGAAAGTTGGAGAACTAAAATCCGGCTTTTGAGTTTCTGGGGAGCTACTGGGATGCTGGACTGGGTCCAGCAGATTTTAGGGCCTCAGTCAACCACGCTCAGCAGCCTTGTTTCAGTCCAGGAGGCAGGAACCTTTCTTGAGGACTCTGGGCTCAATTGGGCTGGCCTGGAGACATCTTACAACCAGCAATGCCAACTGCTGAGTTCATATCCACACCCCGAGAACAGGGGATTGTGCCCTGGGGGTTTCTCTGGCCCCAGTTCTCCACACCCTGTTTCCGCCTCTAAATTTAGGGGACCAAGTACCTGCAGAGGAGCTGAGACTGCTCCAGTAGCTGAGGGTGCAGGAGCTGGTTCACCACACACAAAGACGAAGCTTTGGAACACAACTCGAAACAAGGAAAAAAAGAAAAATGACAAAAGGAAAGACCAACAGGCAGGCTCAATTGACCAGCCCAACCCAAGAAGCCTGGGAGCCATGCACAAAGAAGAAAATAGAAGCCATACACCTGAAATGACTGAAATGATATCAACTGAAATAAAGAAGCAACTAGGGGAAGCTATGGAGAACCTCAAATCAGAAATAATTCCCCAGGTAAAAGAAGAAATGATAAAAGTAGTGAAAGAAATAATGAACACATCTAGTGAAGAAACAGCTAAAATATTAGAGGAACAAAGCAAACACATAGAATCCCTAAATGAACACTATAAGAAACAAACAGAATGCATAAAGCAGATTCAAAGAGATATACAGGAAATCAAAAATTCTATTGAAAGCTGTATAAACCACCTCAATGAACTGAAGATAGAATTTCAGACCTCAAAGATAAGATTGCAGCTAGTGAACAGGAAAGGAAAGATCTTTTAAAAACAACAAATAATCAGGAAATAACAATTCAAAACCTGCAAGATGATGCAAAGAAAAATAACATAAGATTAATAGGGATAAATGAAAAAGAAGGGAACAGACAAAATAATATCAAGAGGATATTTACACAAGTAATAGCTGAAAACTTCCCAAACATGAGAAGATAAACTGACATTTGGATTAGTGAAGCATATAGAACTCCAAATAATCAAAATAAAACTACACCCAGACACATAATAATCACCATCCCCAAAATCTACCATAAGCACAGAATACTAAAAGCTGTTAGAGAGAAAAGAGAGATCACCTATAAAGGAAAGCCTATCAGAATCACAGTAGACTTCTCAACAGAAACCATGAAGTAAAGAAGACAATGGAGTGAAGTATTTCAGATCCTAAAGGAAAACCACTTCCAACCCAGACTGACATACCCTGCAAAACTGTCCTTCAAAATGGATGGAGAAATAAAATACGTTCATGACAATGAACAACTGAAAAATTTCATGACCACAAAACCAACCCTACAAGGGATACTGAAAGATATTCTAGATACACATGGGATAAACCCACCAAGCAAGGTAGACAATTAAATAGAATAGAAAGCTAAAGATACAATAGCAGAAAGATAACATATCAACAATAAATCACTATATAACAGTTATAACCATTAATGTAAATGCCTCAACTCACCAATCAAAAGAAAGAGACTGGCAGAATGGATCAAGAAACAACATCCAACCATATGCTGTCTACAAGAAACCCATATAAGCCAAAAGGAAACCCATAGATTGAAAGTCAAAGGATGGAAAACAGTACTTCACACAACAGGAAACCAAAAAAAAGCAGGAGTGGCAATCCTGTTTGCAGACAATGTGAACTTCAAACCAAGAATGATCCATAGAGATAAAGAGGGCCACTACATACTAGTTAGGGGAAAACTTCAAGAGAAAGAGATAACAATCTTAAATATATATGCACCAAATTCCAGAGCACCCAGCTATACAAAGCAAATATTCACAGAAATGAAAAGTCAAATAAGCAAAAACACAATTATAACAGGAGATTTTAACATGCCATTGACACAGAGGGACAGATCAACTAGACAAAAAATCAGCAAAGAAATAACAGAACTGAATCATACCTGTGAACAAATGGACTTGATAGATGTATATAGTGTTCCATCCAACAACATCAGAATATACATTCTTCTCAGCAATACATTGGACATTCTCTAAAATAGACCATATACTAGCCCACAGAACATATTTAAGTAAATGTAAAAGAATTGAAATTATCCCATGCATGCTATCCGCTCGTAGTGACATGAAATTAGAAATTAACAATAAAAGCAACTGCAAAAACCTCACAAACATATGGAAACTGAGTAATACACTCTTGAGCAATCAGTGGGTCACAGAGGAAATTAAAGAAGAAGTTAAACAATATCTACAAGAAAATGAAAATACAAACACAACTTACTGGATTTTGTGGAATGCAATGAAAGCAGTCCTCAGAGGAAAATTTATTGCACTGATTTCCCAATTCAGGAAGACAGAATGAACACAAATAGAGAACCTGATGCTACAACTCAAACATCTAGAAAAAGAAGAGCAAGCCAAACCCAATGCCAAAAGAAGAGAGGAAATTGTAAGAATTATAGCATAAATTAATGCAATAGAGACTAAGAAAATAGTACAAAGTATCAATGAATCAAAGAGTTGGTTCTTTGAAAGAATAAATAAAATTGATAAGCCCCTGGCCAACTTTATTAAAAAAAGGAAAGAAAAAACTCAAATTTGCACAGAAGGAATGAAAAAGGTGAAATTACCGCAGACTGTAGAAATACAGAAAATCATCAACACCAATTTTGAAAACCTCTACTCTCATAGGTTTGATAACACTGAAGAAATAGAGAGATTTCTAGATACATATTAACTACCAAAGCTGGATCAGGAAGATGTAAAACTGCTGAACATCTCAATTTTTGTTAAGGAAATTGAAAATGTAATTAAGTCTTTGCCAACAAAGAACATCATAGGCCCAGATGGATTCACTGCAGAATTCTACAAGAAATACAAAGAATACTTAATATGGACACGCCTAAAACACTTCAATGAAATTTAAAGGGAAGCAATTCTTCCTAAATCATTCCTTGAAGCAAATATTACTCTAGTACCAAAACCTCAGAAAGACACAACTAAAAAAGAGAACATAGGCCAATCTCCCTAATGAACATAGATGCAAAAATTCTCAATAAAATATTGGCAAACAGGATACAGCAAATCATCAAGATTTTTCACCTGGACCAAGTGGGATTCATCCCAGGAATGCAGGGATGGTGCAACATATGTAGATCAATAAATGTAACCCACCATATCAATAGAGCCAAAAGTAAGAACCACATGATCATCTCTATAGATGCAGAAAAAGCTTTTCATAAGGTCCAACACTAATTCATGATAAGAACCTTACAGAGAATTGGAGTAGATGGACTTTACCTCAGTATGATAAAGGCCATCTATGACACACCTATAGCCAGCATCATATTAAATGGCCAAAAACTGAAAGCCTTTAACTTAAAATCAGGTACAAGACAAGGATGTCCCCTGTCACTGCTCATATTCAACATAGTACTGGAAATACTAGCTAGAGTAATTAGACAAGAGAGAGAAATAAATGTGCAAAGATAGGAAAAGAGGAAGTTAAATTATTATTATTTGCAGATGACATGATACTTTACATAGAAGACCCCCAAAACTCCATGGAAAGATTTCTAAATGTAATAAATTCAGCAATGTAGCTGGATAAAAGTCAATACTCAAAAATCAATAGCATTCCTATACACTAACAACAAAAGTACTGAAAGTGAGGTAAGAGAAGGCACACCCTTCACACTAGCATCCAAACAATTGAAATATTTAGGAATTAATCTCACAAAAGAAGTAAAAGAGCCATACAAGGAAAATTATAATACCCTGAGAAAAGAAATTGAAGAGGACCTCAGAAAATGGAAAGACATCCCCTGTTCATGGATAGGAAGAACAAACATTGTGAAAATGGCCATTCTCCCAAAATTACTATACAGATTCAATGCAATCCCAATCAAAATACCAGTAACATACTTCATAGATCTAGAGAAATCACTCCTAAAATTCATCTTGAACCAGAAAAGAAGTAGAATAGCAAAGGCAATTCTAAGCAACAAAGGCAAGGCAAGAGGCATCACAATCCCTGATTTGAAATCATACTACAATGCTACAGTAATAAAATCAACATGGTACTGGAATAGAAATAGACCTGAAGATCAATGGAATACATTGGAAGATACAACCACAACCACAAACTCACTCAACCACCTTATCTTTGATAAAGGGGCCAAACATGTTCACTGGAAGAATGACAGTCTCTTCAACAAATGGTGCTGGAAAAATTGGCTATCCATATGCAGAAGACTAAAACTAGACCCATCCCTATCACCATGTACTAAAGTAAAATCTAAATGGATCAATCATCTAAATCTTAAAACAGAAACACTAAATCTGTTGGAAGACCAAGTAGGTAAAACCCTGAAGTAATAGGAGTAGGTAGAGAATTCATGAACAAGAATCAAATTGCACAGGAAATACTTCCAAGAATCAATAACTGGGACCATATCTTATTAAAGAGTTTCTGCATGTCGAAAGAGATTTCCAGCAGAGTGAAAAGAAAACCCACAAATTGGGAAAAAATCTTCATGGACAGTTCCTCAGACAAAGGACTTCTGTCTAGAACTTATAATGAATTAAAATAAAATCAGACCTGCAAAACTCAAAGATCCAACCCAAAAATGGGCATCTGACATGAATACACAGTTCTGAGATGAAGAAATACAAATGGCAAATAAATACATGAAGAAATGTTCAACATCATTAGTCATGAGAGAAATGCAAATTAAAACCACACTGAGATTCCATCTCACTCCAGAAACAATGGCCAGGATAGAAAAAATTACCAACAACAAGTGCTGGAGAGGCTGTGGAGAAAAAGGAAGTCTTTTGAACTTTGGGTGGGAGTGTAGACTGGTGCAACCACTGTGGAAGTCAGTCTGAAGATTCTTCAAAAAGCTGGGTTTGGAGGTCCCATTTGACCCAGCTATTCCATTCCTAGGCATATTCCCAGAAGAACTGAAAACATCATACCACAGTGATATATGTGCACCCATGTTTATAGCAGCACAATTTGTAATAGCCAGATCTTGGAAACAATCTAAGTGCCCATAAACTGAGGAATGGATAAAAAAGTTGTGGCATTTTTATACAATGGAGTACTACTCAGCTATAAAGAATGATCACATTGAGATATTTATAAATAAATGGACATGACTTGAGGCCATACTCATAAGTGAAATAAACCAGACTCACATGTGTAAATACCGTATAGTCCCCCTAGTATGAGAGTTGGTAAGAGTATATAATATTTTATGGTAAGCATGAGTCCCCATCTCATAGCTTTGAAGCCTTTCAATGTTTTCATTCATCAGTTGGAATGGTTTTATTTTGTTCTGTTTGACTGTATCATGTGTGATGATATGAACAGCTGTTTTGAAGAAAACAAAACATTATGACAGCTATTACTGATTTAATATCATGCTTTTTAGAAGTCTTACCATGCTTCTATTCTTCTACTACCATTGGTTCTATCTATCACATTGTGTCTTATTTGGATTTGAATATGTGTGATAGTATAAACAAAAGGTTTTATCAAAAATGAGATATTATAGTACCCATTGATCATTCTCTGTTATTCGGTTCAGAATGCCCTGTAATTCTTTCACTCTTTGAATGGTTCTATAATATTTTTTATGTTTGATATCATTGTATTTGAAACTATGCTCAGCTATAGCAGAGAAAGAGATATTGTGATAGCTATTCTTCATGTCTAGTTGTCTTAATGTAAAGTACTGTGTTGCCTATGTTGTCCTGTTCTGATCTGCTCAGAATAGTATGAAATCTGATTTCCAGCGATTTTTGCAGAAATGTCATAAATTATGATGAGAAATAATCTTTAGTGACTTGCTAAAATGTACAAGTTTTACTGAAGATTACTGACAAATCAATTTTCCATGTAGCTATGCTTACAATAGGAAAAGAAAGATTTCTCAAGTTATACAAGCAGAGTATTGAGCCATCCATGTGCTGTGGAAAATGCTTGCTGCTAAATCAGATAAATTTCTTTTTCTGAAACTTTTCAGCTTCTTACTGATTAGGGAAGTTGTGAATTAGAAAATATGTATTAAAGTTAACCAATCTAATTTCAAACCTCAACCTTGCCACTGTCTAGTTGAACTCAAACAAGATAATTAATCTCTGTGCGTCTCAGTTGATTAAACTATAGATGTGAATAACCATAGCATCTTCTTCCTAAAGTAGTTCTGCGTAGGAAGAGTTCAGACATGAAAATCACTTAAAAGAATGCTTTGGACTATGTATTTTAAAAGTTATGATGATGGTGATAAAAATTATGATAATGATTAAACCTTAGCCATACAGTTTCCTCATCTGCAAAAGAAGAGATAGTGCTACCTATTTTTAAGGATCACTGCCATAATTAATCATATATGAACATAAAGGATAGAGTATATATTATCCACAAATACATATTCCTCACTACCAAATCCCAGGGATTCATTCTTTTGTGGATTCATTCTTTTGTGGATTCATTCTTTTGTGTATAGAACAATGGAAATGTTCAAAATTTGAGGGTATGGCTTATTTGTTTTTCTTTGCATGTCATGTGTCCACAGTATGGTTATTGACCATGTGTTGTGGGCTAAGTTGTTTACTGACGTTCTCAGCAGAAATGTTATGGTATCTCAGTCTCAATGTCTGTTCCATAATATAACATTCACAGGCTATTCTTCAGAACAACTATAATTGTTATAATAATTTGGGGTGAATTACAATCACTCTTTTTATCTTAGAAGTGGAGTTTGCCTTAAAATATCCATTTGATTAGCTACAAGTAGACCCACTAAACCTTAATGACCGAAAAATCTTCCTACAATTTATTGCTCTGCTATTAGCACCATTAAAAGATTTTCCAGTATTCAGTAAACATTCGCTGAATATTTTCTATCTTTGGTAGACATAGAAATGTGTTATCTGAATCCCCCATTTAGGAAAGATTTGTTGATTTGTTGCTGTAGCTATTGGTAATACACTCAGTCCCTTCAAGCCCTGCCCAAGGTTATAACCTGTTAAGACATGTCCCTATGCATAGACTATCTTTTCATGGTAGAGTTATAAAACTCCAACAATTTTGTCACATTGAGAGCCATTCTAGGTCTACAGTACCATATGGGATTGACTGGGGCTTTTGACCTGCGTTACCGCTAAATTTATCTTCTTTTCAGTTCTACTTCATCTCTCTTCCACAGATATTGATTTGTAATAACCAGCCATCTCACTAAATTCCAAAGAACAACTTGCCTCTCAGAAAAGTCAGTGTGTCACATACATCCAAGTATTGTAAAGAGGTACTATCAATTTTTTAACTTGATTGAAAAAATAAAGCTCTTGACTTCTAAGAATTTGTCTTTTACTATCAATATTAGATCAGACCACACAAAATAGTAGCTTAGCAGCTTAACACTTAATTTGTCTTAGCAAAAAAAGAAAAGAAATTGGTCATTGTAAGTCAGTTAAGTCAACATAACTTCAAAGATGAGTGAGGGCTTCAGAGAATGTTAATCATATAACAAATTTAGATTAGTGAAAAGAAACAGGGAGACCATCCTATGTAAAAGGCACACCAAGAATAAATGCATGACTCTGGGCTATGACCATGATATATTCAGTAAACAAGATCTGGATGACTGTTTCAATCTTCCACTGAAAGCCATGAAAGATGATTTTCAATGGATAGGATAATGTTATATTGTGGAGAGCTTTAAATCTGTGCAATGCATCTTGGACTGAGAATTTGCATATATGTAATGTACATGGATACATGCCTATAACTTCTCACTACTTATCATTTGCAAGACACAAGTCTATTTTCCCTCTAATTGTTTAAATTAGCTTAACTCAGAATCATCTCCTGTTTTACTTGCTCTTTCAAATTATTTCTAGGAGAGATTCAAGTATATCATCTCTAACATCTGAAGAAAGAAAATTTATTTACTGTATTTCAATGCAGACACAAAGTCACTATATTATATAATAATAAATAGTAAAACACCACCAAAACATGCTGATCTTCTTATTAAATCATCCAAACTGACATTTATAGGATTAGCAATAGCAAAAATTTGACATTCAAGGGTCAGAATTTGAGAATCTTTGGATATCATCCCAGTTTGAATCTAAAAATTTGCTTGGAAGCATTCTTTATATCATCCACTTTCAACCAGAACGTATATTGCCTTCCCACAGGGAATATTTGAAGTGTGATAAAGGTTGTGTTAGTTGTTAAATCTGAGGAGTACAACTTATATCTGCAGGGCAGAGGCCAGGGATGCTGTTAAGTATCCTATAATGGGGCTTACTGAAGTGGCCAGCACAGTAAGAGGCAAATGATAGGTGAAGAAGCTAAGCTGCTTATGCATTTACAGTTATTCTCCATCATTACCATTACAGTTTAAGCTCTGCCTCTTGTCTGATCAGTAGTGGCATTAGAATTTCCTAAGACTGCAAACATGTTGTGAACTGTACATGTGAGTGATATAGGCTACATGCTCCTTGTGAAAATCTAATGCCCGATGATTTGAGGTGAAATTGAGGTGGTAATACTAGCACTAGAGAGAATTTGCAAATACGAATTAACCTAAATGGAGAGATGTGATAGCACAGAGACAACAATAAATCAATTGCTTGCAGACTCGTTTCAAAACCCTACCTATGAATGACAAATGACCATTACGCTTTATTCCGTGACAAGATTTATAGTAGCAAATGAGTTGATGTACCTCAATTGCACAGCTTCATTTGGTGGCAGGTTTTAACTCATTGCCCATTCATTATTTTATTTACTATTTCCATGGTGTCTCCTTCCAACACTGTGCATTTATGTCAGTAATGGTTTTGGTAAACACACAAGCTAACTCTAGCAAAAATAAGTGAAAAACAGATTTCAGTAGCTTTATTCTTTGAAAGGTGGAAAACAACCAATGGTGAGACCACAAAAGACTCTAAGACTGCCAATAAAAATAAAGTTGCATTTTAAAAATAATGGTCAATTTTTCCTTTGGAATGCTGTATTTTTGCTACCTTTTTTCTGTTTTGTTGGGTTTTTTCTCTTTAAATAAAATTTTAAAAAATGATGGTCAAAAATCAACCATTAACAAACCCTGGTGGGGATATGGGGAAAACGGAGTACTTTTTCACTGTTGGTGGGAGTGTAGACTGCTACAATTATTGTGGAAATCAGTGTGTAGATTCCACAAATACTAGGACTGGATGTCCCATTCAATCAATTCTGGGTGTTTTCCCAGAAAAATTGAAAGCTTTGTACCACATTGATATATGTGAACCCATGTTTACAGCAGCATAATCTGTAATAGCTAAATATTGGAAACAACCTCAAATTCCCATAAGTGCGGAATGGATAAAAAAAAAGATGTGTTATTTTTATACACTGAAGTATTACTTAGCTATAAAGAAGGATAAACTTGAGGCTTTTATAGGTAAATGGATGCAATTTGAGACAATACACACAAGTGAAATGAATCAAACTCACATTTATAAATATTGTATTGTCTCCCTAGTGTAAAAAACTGAAAGAGTCAATAAGATCCAAAATGTAAAACAGATACTGTGAAAGGGAAAGGGAAAGAAACTGCTTGAAAGGAAAGAACACTGGGGATAAGGGAAAGGAGATAAAAAGGGAAAACTATATATATATATATATATATATATATATATATATGCAAGATAGATAACTATACCACGAATCTCTGTTAGTTCATCAAAAGGAGTAATTTGTGTTTTTTGTTCAACTGTTTATCATTTTTTCATGCCTATATCTTGTAATCTGAGCAAATACTCTGAAGATAACATTATGCAATATACTATCCAGTGTTAACCTCCTATTATTTTGTTTTGAAATTGTGTATCATCATTTTTATTCTTTTTTCATTTAAAACCAACAACTGAAAAAAAAAGAAAATACTAAGAGTTTACTTAAATTATGGCTTCATTGAGACAAGTGATTCACATTCTACAGGGACACTTATTTATTGCATGTGATGACTGGTTATCAGTGAAGCCATGAAAACTTCAAACTTTCTTTGCCATAAAGAGACCAAGCATGATACATTAAAAGATAAGATTTTAGAGTTTTTCAAAGGAAAAAGAATGTAGACACAACTAATGGAAACAATTATTTCAGCCCAAGTGTTTCTACACTGACAGGATTATTCTTAGTGGGTAAGTGTATTGCTAAAGCTAAAGAGCCCTTTACTATTAGTGAAGAGTTGATCCTGCCTGCCCCTAAGAACATTGATACTGAAATTTAGGGGAATCTGCAGTTCAAAAAGTATCATGTGTCCCGCTTTTGACTAGCACCATAACTAACGTAATTGATGAAATGGCAAAGGATATTGAGGTGCAATGTATAGGGTCAATGAGGCACAATAGTAAGTAATCCAGGTTGACAAGAGAACAAATATTTACAACAATGGAATAATGGTAGTTTTGCTGTGATGTACTGTCTAAGAAGATGTACATGAAGATATGTTATCTGTATTTTTGTTACCAACTAACATCACAGCTGCAGAGCTACTCAAGTCTTTGAATGATTGTATATAATGAAAACATTTTTTCTTTTTGTTTCAGTACATGCATTGAGGGAGCAGCTACTATGACTGGATGTCTTTCTGGTTCCACTACGTTTGTCAAAGAGGTTGCTTCTGAATGTGCATCTACATACTGTGTCATCTATACAGAAATGGTGGCTAGCTAAAAAAATGTACCTTGAATTTAAAAATATTTTGCAAGATTTTATTAAAATAAAACCATATTAAGCACATGACCTTAATTGATGCAGCTATGTGAGGAGATAG
This sequence comes from Dolichotis patagonum, assembly GCA_004027295.1. NCBI lineage: Eukaryota > Metazoa > Chordata > Mammalia > Rodentia > Caviidae > Dolichotis > Dolichotis patagonum. The sequence goes on along the minus strand of PVJX010003163.1, from coordinate 23,928 downwards.
AAACAATGCACACATAGCTTCTCTTATGCAAAGAAGTAAGATGACTTTCTAAAGATAGATCACTGGTCAGAGTATTTGAATTACAAAAGCTTTCTTCAGACTTCTTATAGAAAATCAATCACCATTGACAGCACAAACCAATGACACTGAATGGATTGTGAAACTTATTTATATGACATATTCAATCTGGTCAATGAACTTAATGTATCACTTTAGGGGAGAGTGACAACTGTGTTCACATCAGCAAATAAAATGGATGCATTCAAAGCCAAATTAGAATTATGGAGGTGACAAGTGAGCATTGGAATTTTTGACATGTATGATACTTTAGCAGAGATTTTAATACAATTCAAGCCAGAGCCTTCTTTCTCCTAATTAGTGCATGGTCATCTATCAACTTTAATTCAAGAATTTGATGATTACTTTACAACTGCAGAAAATCTATGAATTGATGAGGAGTAAATCTGCAACGCATTTGTGAGTAAGCCAGGAGAATTGACTATGGCCATGTTAGAAACGGATCAATTGCTAGAGACCACAAACAATAGTAGCCTTAAACCTTTCTTTGAATAAATTAAAACTTTCCATGTATTGTGGAATAAAGTCATTTTGGAATATCCTGAGATTATCACAAAAGAACAGAGAAGTCTGCTTTCATTTTGTCTTTGTGATGCATAGTTTTCTGCAGTGACAGTGACCAAAATGAGATTGCAGAGTAGGAAATTGGTGCATCACTGTCTCCCAGCATCCATTGATGGGACAATGTAGTTTTAGAAACAAAAATTGTAGCACTCCTATAAATTCTGTATTACAGTGATTTTTATAATTATTTCAATATATATTAAAATGTGTTAATAATAAAAATTATATTCAGAATAAATGTTTGAATCATCCTGATACCAACTCCAAGGCTGTAAAAAAGTTTGGGAGCCAGTTCTGTAATACACAGGACAGTTGTGTAATATACAGGACATTCCACCCAAAAATTATCCAGTCAGATACCAATAGTGCTGAGGTTGAAAAGGTATGCTTTAGTACAATTATATGATTGCATTATACTTCTACTGGACAGTGCTGATGTGTATGGTTACTAATCTTTATCACTTTCACAGAGGTTGTTAAGAAATACAAACATAAATTCTAGTTATTCATCATGCCTAGAATCTATAGAACCATATTTCTTCAGTCCCCTCAAGTTATTATTTGGAAAAAATTATCCCATTGATTATGTGAATAATATGGCACAGAATTACACAATTTTGCTTTTGTATTTGGAATAATCCACTATTCATCCTTAGATATCAGAACAGACCACCAGGTCTCAGTGGTGTGCTCTTGTTTCATGAATAGTATTTTTGCAAATTCCATAGAAAATTGCCTATGAGCATGGCTCTACTTTGAGCGTGGCTCTACTTTGTCACGAGAAGCATAAAACTTCAGATGTCTTTGGAAGTTATAGAAAGCCATAATTTATGAGAAATAAGAAAGTGTGAAGATTAATGAAGAATAAAGCAAAATACTAAAGCCTTTATAAAGGAGGAATTTCAAGGTGATGATCTCTTCTCTCTGAAAGAAACGATGCTCTGAAATGGAAGCAGAAACTAAAGGTTAGATGCTTGAATTCTATTGTTGTGTCTAGCATACACTAATTAGATGACTATAGCAAAACAATTTAGCTTGTCTGAAAAATGCTTAATGTATATGTAAAATAAGAACAAACCCTCGCAGTCTGGTTGGGGGAGTCATATGAGAAAACATATATGAAACATTTTTAACATCATGTGCTGTACATATATAAACATATTGTTCAAAATATATTCAAACCACAGGATGGATTTGAAAATATGCATACCAACTTAAAACACAATAGTAGTTTCCAAAATTAACAATGATTTTTATGATATAAAAATTGTATCTATGTAAATTTACTTAAGATAAGCTGCCTGTTTTCAGGCAAATAAGGGCTATAAGTTGCTTTCAAAATAATTAGTTCCTTGACTTGAGTGGTATTTTGAAGTGATGAGAAAACATCATTTATATTTAAGTACTTGATGCTCAATTAGGATCAGCATTCACCATGTTGACAGTGTTGCAATAGTAGCCTTATATTTGGCGCACCTAGGTTCGTGTTTCTGGTTAAGAGGCAAAGAGAAAAGCGAGTTTTTATATTCAAAACATTTCAGAACAAATCCTTGTTCAAAAATTGGACATATTTACTTCTTAATGTGCCATGATAAAGTGAGAAAAAAATTAAAACATATTTTAAACACAAATGTGAATTTCAACACTTACTTAAACATTGGTTATTCACTCACTCATTTGAAAAGACATTTTTCTTGTAGAGCCTTGTTAACTTTTTTGACTTACTCAAGATCACCTGTTGTTTTCCTTAAAGGTAAAAGTGGACTTTACCAAGTAGAAGATATACATAAGTAAAAAAATGTTCAATGAATAAAAGAGTGAATAAATCTACAAATACTCTTATTTCATTTTATTGTTTTAGATCTAAAGAAATGTGTCACTACTATTGAGCTTCTTTTGTTTAAAGCCTTATGTTTCTCAGTTTTGTGCCTTGCAATATGAAGAAGAGATGGATGATTATAATCACTTGGTCTATTTGTAAGTTAGAAACATTTATACTTGAGAAAAACTGGTCTGGAAGTAGGATATTTAACTTCACAATATTCTCCTAATAGTTGTTTACTTATTCAATTGTATCAAAGCATATTTAATCTCTATTACATGAAATGTAAAGGTATCAGCACTTTGAGACAAACTGATTATTGTTAAATAACTTGAAATTACAAGTCCACATTATATTAGGATATGGGTTTAAAGATACATTAAACAAAACACATAATGTTCTAAAATTGTATTTCTTAATACAATATCTGGTGAAAGCTAGTTTTGAAACTGTATCAAAACATAAATGGCAAAGTTTTGTTTCTAAGATGATCCTTGGTTCAATGTCTTACTGTTGTTTATGGTATAGGATTTAAATTTATTACTCTGGAGAAATGATAGATAAGAAAGAAAGAAAGAAAGAAAGAAAGAAAGAAAGAAAGAAAGAAAGAAAGAAAGAAAAAGAAAAGAAAAGATCGATCCATTCTAGTCTCCATAATTTCTGTTATTAAAGTAGAGGCTTCAAGCCAGGGATTTTGCTGAGTGGCATAAGCGGTGCCTGCCTGGCAAGCATGAGGTCGTGAGTTCGATTCTCGGTACCAAATAAATAAATAAATAAATAAAGGCTTCTCATTGATTCCAAACGTACACATAATTTGTACTCTTTTTAGCCCTGGTTTCAGGAATTTGTCATTCAGTTCCCTTGTATAAAATATTCTCCACTATCATTTCATTGTAATAATAACCATAAAAAGCTTTGATATTAAATAATTTCATTGAGTAAGTGGTAAATACACAATGTTAATCAAGTATTTATCACAAGTTATCCCCTTTAATCCTTGAAACAATTCTATGAGGCGGATGTTATGACAATCACTGTTTCCAAGCCAAGAAACCTGAGAATAAAATGATTAAGCCACTTGTTCAAAGTACTAACATTATACACTACATTTTTGAAGGATTTATAATCATACCTAGTGTTATACTAGTACAAGAACTGTGTTTTGACTGTTGTGTGATATTGTCTGGAGTGGGTATTCTTCAAACACTGGTTTTCTTAATACAATTACAGATAACATCCCATTGTTGACTGTTCAGTGAATTTAGTACTGTTAAGAATTGGAAGCCATTATGAATAACTCTAGGGACAAAGAGGATATAAAGGTAAGCATCTACCTCCACCACAGACAAAATTTATCCAAGCAACTTTAATGACTAAACAAGTTTCTTCTTTCAGGATAACCTTAAAAATGATGGACATACACATATTTCAATTCTTTCAAAAAAAAAAAAGGTTCCCAGTCCAGAAACTGGCTAATTTGTTTTAAAAATGAGATTTTCTGTAATCAATTTGATATGATATATTTTTGGACAATATCAAGTGTATGGAAGGGTTGGGGATATAGCTCAGTGACACAAGCTCTTGACTGGCAAACACAAGGTCTTGAGTTTGATTTTCAATACAAAAAAAACACAAAAGAAAACAAATAACAAACAAACAAACAAAAACGCAAAACTAATCCAAACTTCAAGGATAAAGTGAATGGAATCAAAATGCTTACATTATTACCGATTGCTTGCTAGTAACATCTCACTATTAAACAATACACTGGATACACAATGTAGAGAGCAGAATGGGCATGGTGTGCATAGTTCTACTTCAGCATGGAAGTACTTAAACCCTATTGCAATGTAAAATAAATTCTTTTGCATTACAAAAAATACCCATCTATAAACAAGACAGACAAAAAACAAACAATTGTTTAAATTGTTTGATAAACAAGTGTTATAAATGCTGACTTTGTTTGGGATAAGGCAGTGAACAAGACACTTTCCCAAATGTAATCAGTCCATCGGAAAAGACAAAGTGTAAATATCTGACTAAAATTATAAAGACATGAAAATTATGTGGGTTTTTTTAAACAGGAGCACCTACATTTGATTATTTTCTATTTCCTTCTTTAATAGATAATATATTAAATGAAATTTGTAGGCACTGAACAGCTTTAAACATGAGTCATTTGTAGGAAAATGGATGCCCCTTGAGACCATAATACACGTGAAATAAATCAGGCATGCAAATTTAAATATTGCATGATTCCTCTTAAATGAAAAATTGAAATTATAAGTCAATTATAAAGCTAAATAGAAGATAATAAGAAACACATAGACACTTTCCAAAAGGGAAGAGAGAATGAGTTGAAGGAGAAGAGAAAGGAGAGATGTGGGGGATGAAAAAAAAATAATTGAGATGAATCATGTACATGTACCAACTCTCCAAGATGCATATGATAATTATGAGCCACAAACATGTACTAGTAAAATTAAATAAAGAACAAATATAGTTGGAAATGTTATAATGGCCACAGTTCATTCAGGGTCTTACAGACAATGTTGAGGACAAAGAGAACACCACTGAATTATTTGGAACACAAGAAAACCATTCCACACATCTCCTTTTATCTTTCATTCAATAAGTGTTCACTGACAATTGTTTAATTTTTAAAAGCTTTACGGAGGAAAGAGATTGATAACAGGGGCCCTGTTCTCAAATATTTCTAATGAACTTTAAAAATAAATCAAAACAATCCTGGTTAAATTGCTTAAAAATTCTACCCAGAAGTTATTAATTCATAAAACAAGAGTAATAATACCAGTTCAGTAAAAACTGTACAGGAAAACTGAAGGTCTTATTATGTGTCACATATTTGGTACATTGTCTTAGCAACTTTGCATATACTATTTATACTAAATTCTGAAAAAATAAATTCAGCAGAAAGGTTCTTGGGTGTAAGAGTGGAATTCTGAAATATAATTTCTTCCACGAAAAATGTGCTATATTTCCAACTTTACCCCTTTATACCATCACTGTACATAATCCTCTTATAGCACAGATAAAAATGCATCTCAATTACTTGTTTGCTTTTCCTACCACTGTGATTATTTTAAGGGTAAAGCTGTGTCTTATTCATTTCTCTGTCTCTAGAACATATCATATAGTCTTGTATCTAGTAATAATTCAATAAATATTTATTCCCTTAATTAAGAACCACACATATAAATTAACTACTTAAGGACACTCTATTGATATCTGTAATGCTACATTTTATATTTTAATTTATAATTAATAGCTGATCAGAAAAACAGATAATGATAAGTGACCATAGCTAAGGGAAGAACGTGTTGAGATGCTGCAATCTGAAATGAATGTGCATTATGGTGGTTGGGGGGGGTTACAAATTGATTTGTTTTTGCATCCACCCCAGAAATCGATGGAGTACACTTCTATGTATGTTTGCATGGGTTACTGAGGCACAGCCCTATGGTCTGTGTTGGTCTTTGGTCCCTTTCTCTGTAGTGTTTTTCTATTACTTGCCTTCCCAGAAGCCATGAACTAAAGAGCTTTACTTGACGGTGCCCTTCTGCCATGATGTGTTGGCCTGTAGCCAGCTAACCATAGACTGAATCTGCGTATATTATGAGTCAAATGTGAACTCTTTTTCTTTAAATTGTAGGTGTCCAGTAATGTGTTGAAACAATAAGAAAGGTGACTAATACACTGTATCATAAAAGGTTTTGTAGAGGTAGGTGTGTGTGTGCGTGTGCGTGTGCGTGTGCGTGTGTGTGTGTGTGTGTGTGACAGAGAGAGACAGACAAGGACAGAAACAGACAGAGACAGAGAGATAGAAAGATAGATACAGACAGAGATACAGACAGAGACAGAAATACAGAGAGGCAGAGAGACAGAAAGATAGAGTGATAGAGACAGAGACAGCCATAAAAGATACAGTAACACTTTGTAAAAATGGATGTGAAATACAAAAACTTGGAAAGTTCAGGTCAAGTCATATTAGCAGGGATGGAGAAATTGACATGAGATGAGACTGAAGATAAATTTTCTTTTGTTATTGAGATCAAAACAATGTATTAGATTCCCAACATGGGCACAGCGTCACATAGAACCCAGAGAACAAAACCAAATTTTGAACCTTAAATTTAGCTGATTTTTTACAGCAGAAAACATCTTATCATACTTCCATAGGTAAACCATTTCCTTTTTAATTTATTTATGATTTTAATTGTTTTATTTTAAAAACAAAAATGTATAAAAATGATACAGAATTTCAAAGTAACAGGAAATTAAGACTAGTTAATGTATTGTATATTGATATCTTGAAAGTAGTTGAACAGATTGCAAGATTTAGACATGGAAAAAATGATCAAACAATCACATAATGAAAACACAAATTGTTCCAGTTGCTTGATGTAAACACATTGGAAAACTTTATGTATTATAATCCTTAAGACTCACAGTTTTCATAAAATAAAATCTAAGATAACCAATAAAATATTAACATGTTACTAAGTTTTTTCAGGCATGCTATCCATTTCAAAATATGCCAGATATGAAATATTTAGTACTTCTGCTTGAAAGGAAACAAAACTTCATTTGTTTTAGCGAAAAAAGTCCTACTTCAGAATTCACTTATTTTGCAAGAACTGAAATTAATGTTCAATTGTCCCCTCAAGACTCTTTTTCATAAATAGAGATATATTTCTGTTGGTTCTGAGTAATCATGAAGGATAAATATCTCGTAATTCTGTTAAAGAAATGGTTACTTCACCAGTGGATTGAGTTTGCAAAATGATATGCAGAAAATAGCATTCAATCTTCATTTCATTCTGTTTCCTTTGGGTAGTCAATGTTTCATATTTCAGAAAACATTTTGTTCCTACACATAGAGTTTTTGTTTCATTTCCCACCATAGCGTTTTCAGTTATGGCTCAAGCCTGACAATGCGTACTTTAACTGTGAAGCATATACATACATCATGGAAGTTTAAATTCATTTTATTTTCATAAAAGCTAATTTCAGTCTACATTCAATAAATCTCAAAGATGCGTTTAGAATCAAAATAAAGGATTCAAAACACTTTTAGTAGTTGGATGTGAAATACAGTCCCTCTTATAGTATTTACTTCCTATATGGCCTTGAGGATGATACACTAATAGGGTCTTAGGAATCTGTTTGTAAAATAGGAACAACATCAACTACTACTGTACTACCATTATCACTACTTGAAAGGGCCAAACTGATTATTCCAAAAACAAAGAGAGAGAAAAATATTTCCTAAGTACTTTTAAATCAAGTCCATCAGTGAGAAGCCAGAGGTGGTCATACATGACTATAAATCCAGTTTCTTAGGAGGCTGACTCAATAGGATTGTGATTCGAAGACAAGCAAGACCTTGTATCAAAATGAAATTTTAAAAGAGCGGAATTTGTAGCTGAGCGGTAGACCACTTGCCTAACATGTGCAAGGTCCTGGGTGCAGTCACCACTACTGCAAACAAATAGACAAATACCATCAATAAGAGAGCAGAGCAGTTTTTCAAGTAATAATATTGTAGTCATTTCTATCAGATAATGTTTCATGTGAAAAGGAGGCAAATAATTTCAGAGACGAATATAGCAAAAATATTAAGTTCTAATCTTCCTAGCTCTATTCTTTGCTAGGACTCTGTAAAAACATACTTTAAAAGGATGTTATTTACTCTTGGCATTTGGTCTCATATTTTGCTAGTTGAAGATACCACCAATCATGTTAGGAAAATTCTCATGAATGGGATTTCAAGGACCTGTGTTTTAGTCATGCATCTCAACTTTCTGCCTGAGTAAACTTAGACAAATTTCTTCCTCGCTTGATCCCCAGTTTTGTCATCTGTAAAATTAAAATCAAAATTTTCTGAGTGTGATTTACTATGCAGGCTGTTGTTTGATCATTGCAAGAGGATTGGTAACCTAATTACAACTCTTCAAGTTAAATTGTTTCAAAGCTCTCTGCTTCTAAATTGATGCATAGTCAATACATAGTAGCATCAGCCCTCAGCATAACTGGAGTGATATCTAAGTATTATCGTTCTTTAAGTGTCCTAACACAAACCAGATTTTTCCCTTAGATGTCATCCAAATGACCTAATAGTCATAGCTTGTCAATTCTTACCAGAACCTATATGTGTAATTTGCCTATTACAAAGCCTTTCAAGGAAGCCACAGGTCAATCTCATTCCTTTCAGAAGTATGGAGATCCACTTAATATTTACTTATTTCAACTGCTGTTTTCTCAATGGCATTTCATTAAAAGGAAATAGGAGGATATACAGAAGGAATGCATGGAATATCTAGTGGAATGAGGGCTCCATGGTATTTAAATCATATCTACATTATGCCTGATCCTAATACTAAATGTGGCAGAAAATTTATTGGATAGGAAATGGATATGAATATTGTAATGAGTGGGTAATTAAATAAAATGTTGTGCTACTCTATTATGTTCTTGAAAGTAATGGAATATCATTTTTACAGACAATTGTTATTTGAGATACTAAATAATTGTGGTATGATGGTGATGATGACAATGATGATGACTCACATTCATGGTGTGAAGCTAAAATAAAAAGTGTTTCAGATTTTCTAGAATCCAAATGACTTATTTCTTCTATAAAAAGGTTACTAACTCCATAATATTCTGTTAATGGCTTTGAATGATAAAACTTGATACAGCATGATGATGATGTGTGCTTTGGTTTAAAATGTTAAATTTTTTTCTTCCTTTTTACTTGTCAGCAACCAAACTGAATTTCTTGAATTCAGAAAGTAAGACTTCTGGTAAGTTCTAAGTCTTCTGGAAAATTGATTTTCCTGTGCACATAGCTACAACTGCCTCATGCTGATGAATAACCCTGCTAGTGAAACACAATTTCGTCTAAATCAACAAATAGTTGTTATAAAGGCTTCAGGTCAGTGATAGTGAACCTTTGAGAGGTTTCAGTAGTACAAACAGCCCATTGTTGCTTGCATGCATGCCAAAGGTTCAGCGCCACTGCTCTAAGTCTTAACTCTATTTTTACAAAAAAAGCTTCCATCATCTCCCATTAATCTCTGTGAGATTCAAATAATGGGGAAATATGAACAGATTATCTACTTTTCTTAACTATTATTAATTATTTCTTAAAATTCTGAGAAGAGCGCTCAACTGACAAGAAGGGATAGTGAAATAAAACATGGGTCAGGTTATATCTTATAGGATGGGACTACTCAAGTACTAATAGAAAAGTTCTTCAATTAGGATTATGTTATAAAGTTTGATGAATTATCTTTGAATGTAGGAATGAAGCCACAATTGAAGGGAAAGAACAAGAAAAAAGGAAAGAAATTGAAAGGTTAATGCTCAGGAAGTACTGTGGTCTGAATATTGAAGTCCATGCAAAGTGCAGAAGATGAAATACAATACCAAATAAGATAATAAGAGATGGGAACTTTATGTGACTCCTTCATACTGGGTAGTGTCCTTATAAAAGGCTTAAGGGAGGCTCTTCTTTCACCAGGTGAGGATACAGAAATTGTCATCTATGAAAAAATCACTCCATGCCAGACATGAAAGCTGTTGGCACACTTATCTTGGAGTTCTCAGCCTCCAGAGCTGTGAGCAATACATCCACATTGCTTATGAAATATTCAGTCTAAGAACTTTTGATATAGCACGTCAACTTGAGCAAGAAAAAGAGCATTTTGTGATTATTAGACTTGAATCTACATAAAGATGAGCCGTCTTTGTTGATTCCAAGATGAATAGAATTTCCTTGAAATGTTCTTGCTTACCCATGACAACATCAGTGTTTTACTATATTTTTGAAGTTATATTAAAAAAGAATTTTCATTAAAATAATGTTATTATAGTGAGCTTTGGGGATTATTCCTAGACATTTCCACTCAATATTTATCTCACTATTGTTCCAGCAATATATCTTTTTCCCATTCTGGTTTTGTGTAGACTACTAATTTTTAATAAGTGATGTGTGAGATGGATTTCTGTTAACAATAATATAATGCAATACTGTCAGATTTCTGACCTTAATTAGCAACAGACATCATCTCGCTTGATATGGTATTAGAAAACAGCAGCATAATTCGTCCCATTTCTTATGAGAAGCAGCTTTTAATGAATAAGAAACCTATCTGCCTGAATGATCTTTTATTTTCACCCAAGGAAATTATCTTTGTAGCTGAAACATTTGAGAAATGTTGTCAGAGACTACATATTTATTTATTAAAATATAATTTTTCCTCTTTTTCCAGATATATTTTTATTCCAGGCAGATTTGACATCTCTATTGTTTTCTGTAGGTCCTAGTTTCAGTAATCAAAATCCCCTAATGGCAGTGCTGACTTCTGTAGTATGTCTGCTGTTCTCGAAGGAAACTCCTGTTCTCATTATAAGGGGACTCTGCATTATTGTCTCTCTTGTCAGGGGCCAGGGATGCTATGCCTTCATTCACTCATTATCCACAACCCAACTGTAGAGATCTTTCCTTAGAATAAGAACCCTGGAGGGTTCCTTGGGTAAGTGGTTCTTATTTTAATTTAAATAGTAAGATGGTAATGGTGGAGGACTGAGAACAATTCTAATACTGCTTTCTGGGCAGTCTTAAACTAAAAGAAGAAATGGAAGACAAATTAATCATTAATATGTGTGTTTGGTGTGTTCTTCCACTGAAGAGGATATATCATTAGAAGGTAGGCCAAAAAAAGCTGGTTTCTATCAACTAAAAGCTCTTTCCCTGAGATGGCTGCTCAAAGATAGTGCCTTGTTCTGGGTATCTATATCACAGTAAACTAACTGTTTTTAAGGAATACGAATCTCATTTGTTTTGTGCTGTTACCAAACTAACCAAGCAAAGATACAGGAAACAATGGATTTTGTCATTATGTAGAAAATGAATGCTTCAAACATATTTCTACAGAACGGGCACAGTACAATGACAGTTTCTCAATATTTAATTATCAACATCAGATAACTAAATTTCTCCAAGCATCAAAAGTCAAAAAAAGCATAACCTCCACTAACATACTTCATAGATCTAGAGAAATCACTCCTAAAATTCAATCTGGAACCACAAGAGACCTAGAATAGCAAAGGCAATATAAGTACCAAAGGCAAGGCAGGAGACATAACAATCCCTGACTTGAAATTATATTACAAAGCTACAGTAATAAAATCAACATGGTACTGGAATAAAAACAGACCTGAAGATCAATGGAATACATTGGAAGATACAACCACAACCACAAACTCACTCAACTACCTTATCTTTGATAAAGGGCCAAACATGTTCGCTGGAAGAATGACAGTCTCTTCAACAAACGCAGAAGACTAAAACTAGACCCATGCCTATCACCATGTACTAAACTAAAATGTAAATGGATCAAAGATCTAAATATTAAAACAGAAACACTAAATCTGTTGGAAGACAAAGTAGGTAAAAACCTCGAATATAGGGGTAGGTAGAGAATTCATGAAAAAGAATCAAATTACACAGGAAATACTTCCCAGAATCAATAACTGGGACCACATCTTATTAAAGAGTTTCTGCATGTCAAAAGAGATTTCCCACAGAGTGAAAAGAAAACCCACAAATTGGGAAAAAATCTTAATGGATTGTCACTCAGACAAAGGACTTCTGTCTAGAACTTATAAAGAATTAAAAAAATTCAGACCCACGAAATTCAAAGAGCCAATCCAAAAATGGGCATCTGAAATGAATACACAGTTCTGAGATGAAGAAATACAAATGGCCAATAAATACATGAAAAAATGTTCATCATCATTAGTCATTAGAGAAATGCAAATTAAAACCACACTGAGATTCCATCTCACCCCAGAAAGAATGGCTAGAATAAAAAAAAACTACCAACAACAAATGCTGGAGAGGCTGTGGGGAAAAAGGAACTCTTCTACACTGTTGGTGGGAGTGTAAGATGGGTGCAACCACTGTGGAGGTCAGTCTGGAGATTCCTCAAAAAGCTGGGTTTGGAGGTCCCATTTGAACCAGCTATTCCACTTCTAGGCATATTCCCAGAAGATCTGAAAACATCATGCCACAGTGATAAATGTGCACCCATGTTTATAACAGCACAATTTGTAATAGCCAGATCTTGGAAACAACATAAATGCCCATCAACTGAGGAATGGATAAAAAAAGTTGTGGCATTTTTATACAATGGAGTACTACTCAGCCATAAAGAATGATCACATTGAGATATTTATAAATAAATGGAAGCAATTTGAGACCATACTCATAAGCAAAATAAACCAGACTCACATGTGTAAATACCGTATAGTCTCCCTAGTATGAGAGTTGGTAAGAGTATATAAGATTTTATGGTAATCATGTTTTCCCATTTCATTGTTTTGAAGCCTTTCAATGTTTTCATTCATCAGTTGGAATGGTTTTATTCTGTTTTGTTTGACTTTATTATGTGTGATTGTATGAACAGCTGTTTTGAGGAAAACAAAACATTATGGCAGCCATTGCTGATTTCATATCATCTTGCTTAGAAGTCCTACTATGCTTCTATTCTTCTATTACCATCAGTTCTATCATGTTGTGTCTTATTGGGATTTTAATATATGTGATAACATAAACAAAAATTTTTATTGAAAATGAGATATTATCATAGCCATTGATCACTCTCTGTTATTTGGTTCAGAATGCCCTGTAATTCTTTCATTCTTTTGAATGGTTTTATACTATTTTGTTGTGTTTGATATTATTATATTTGAAATTATGCTCAACTATAACAGAGAAAGAGATATTTTGACAGCTACTGTTAATGTCTGGTTGTCTTATTGTAAAGTGTTCTGTTGCTTATGTTGTTCTGTTCTGATCTGCTTTGTTCGGCCTTCTTTTATTTTATTCTCTTTAAAATAAAAAAAAAGAAAAGAAATCATCTGATAACAAATGCTGGCGAGGCTGCGGGGAAAAAGGAACACTGCTCCACTGTTGATGGCATTGTAGATTGGTGCAACCATTATGGAAATCAATATGGAAAATTCTCAGAAGACTAGGATTGGAAGCTCCATTCAACCTAGCTATTTCCCCACTAGGTATTTTCCGAGAAGAACTGAAATTTCATATCACATTGATATATGTACACCCAGGTTTATAGCAGCACAATTTGTAATAGCTAAATCTTGGAAACAAACAAGATGCCCAGTAACTGCAAAGTGTATGAAAAAGATGTGGTATTTTTACATAATGAAATATTACTCAGCTATGTAAAAGGATGATCTTGAGGCCTTCATAGGGAAATGAAGACAACCTGAAACTATCCTCATTAGTGAAATAAGTAAGAATCATATTTATAAGTATCACATTGTGTCTCTAGTGTAAAAAGTAATAAGAACTGTAGGAGTAGTAAAACCCAAATTACATAATTGCTGCTGTAAAAAAGAGAGGAAAAGAAAGTGCTCTAAACGATATAACTGCATGTATGTTTAAATGTGTAAGATAGATGACCATATTACTGTTTTTGTTACATTGTTGAGCAGAACTGTTAACAGTGTCATTGTTTGAATGTCTACTTTATATGTTTTAATTTTTAACTTGAACAACTTTATCTAAGATGACAGTATGTAACTTATCAAGTAGTGATTTCTCACTGCTTTTTGTTCTTTTCTTTTCTCCTTTCAAATTCTATATTGTTGCTACTCTTTTTTCTGTTTTGTTTGGTTGTTGTTTTTCTCTTTAAATAAAATTTAAAAAAAGAAAAAAATCATAAACTGGTCATTAAACCTATATGTGTAAAATATCTTTGGAAACCATGGAATTTCATACTAGGCATGTTTTGTCCAAGGAGATATTTATTTAAAAGTTAAACATTGACCTTTCCACATCAAATGTTGGTTAAGTACAATTTTTTGACACCACAGTCACAAAAATCAAATGTATGTGTTGATTTTTTATAATATTACCAATGAGATCAGGATTTTGTTTATAAAGTCTTTGCCTACACTTAATGTCTTCAAGAGTTCTACCTATTCTCTCTTCCAGCAGATTTAGTGTTTGTATTTTTATATTTAGAAATTTGAACCATTTCAATTTTAGTTTAGTGCATGCTGAGAAATACATGTCTAGTTTTAGTCTTCTGCATGTGGAAAGCTAGTTCAATTCCCCTGTCATAACAGAGAATATTCACCAGGGAGATTGAACTGTACTTCTCTTTTTAGTTGGATCCTTCTCTTTAGTTGGATCCTTTTTATATCAGGGTATTACTTGCTTCCAGGAATGACATTGGGAGTGATGATTCCATTTCAATTTCATTAAAGAGTTTGAAATATAGTAATCATTAGACATTCTGTAAAAATTTTGTAGAATTTTTCAGTGAATCCATCAGGATTTTTGCTTTGCTTTGTTGGTAGATTTTTACTTACATCTTCAAGGTCATTGACTGATACTGGGTTACTTAGAATTTTTATATTTTCTTGATTAGGCTTTGGTAATTCATATGTATCTAGGAATCTGTCCATTTCTTCTGTGCTTTCCATCTTATTAGAATGAAGATTCTTGGAGTAGGCATTGATAATCTTCTTGATTTCTGCAGGATCCAATTTCATTTCATCCTTTTCACTGCTAATTGCATGGATTTGAGTCTTCTCTTACCTTTGTTTTGATAAGATCAGCTAAGGATTTATCAATTTTATTTAATCCTTCAAAGAATGACTGGATACCCTCTTTAATATATGGTACTGAACAACCTTTTTTCCACATGTTGTGGACTAAAACCAGTTTATTTTACTGTACTGGTATCGGTTTCTCTTCATGGGTTTGTGTAATAAACTGCACTTCTCTGTAACTTCCTTTCCTCCCTGCTTTTGGAACATCAGCTTGCCTTTGACATCAATTTTCTGCCAAACAACATTACTGATATCCAGTCCATTCAAATTTTTCTTATTATGTACATAGCAGTGATCATGTACAAACTCTTTACATGCCAGACCAGAAATTGAAAAATTATTTACATTTTAAAAAGTAGTTTCTTCCTGTGAATCAATACAATGCACAGGCAATTACAAACTCAACAGTATTTTCCAAGGAAACTGACAGATT
The DNA here is from genome assembly GCA_004027295.1 of Dolichotis patagonum. Lineage (NCBI taxonomy): Eukaryota > Metazoa > Chordata > Mammalia > Rodentia > Caviidae > Dolichotis > Dolichotis patagonum. Next base: position 8,356 of record PVJX010003163.1, on the reverse strand, counting down.
GTATCTAATGTTCATATGGATTAATGGATTACATAGGTTGTTTCCAGCATCAAAAATTAGAAAATCTTTATCCAAAACAACCAAGTAAAAAAACATGTAATATATATAAAACTCTACAAAATAGGCTGATTCCAAACAAGATACAGTTGCTGTTTTACCATTACTGTCAAAAACCTAGTCTCTTCCCTCTGAAAGTGTTGGCGTTAGCTACACCTCAGGGTGACTGTAGTATGGTTTCAGCAGTTCCATAAAAATGTACAGAGGAATAGACAACAGTCATGTCCTCTTTTACATTTTAGAAGTAAGGAAACTATTCTCAGAATAACTCCATGAACATTCTTAGACTAATACCTACCAAGGCAAATCAGATTAGTCTGATGAGGTTAAACTGATTAGAGTCAAACATACAAAGCTGGAAAATTTCATGCTCCCCTGCCACACAAGACTATATAGAATAAGGCAGACTCCAGGCTAAAATTCATGATTTTAAAATGGAGCAAGGGGAGATTGGTTAGTGAGTAGGTATTCAACAGCACATGATATATATGTTAAATATGTAACAGTAGCAAATTTAGTTTTAAAAACTAGCAACAAAGATAGTGGTGAGATACTATGCTGTACATCAGATCTTTCTGCAAAGTAGCGTTTATTAAAACAACATTGTATTGACACAAAATGAACACATAGATCAATGTTCCAGAATAAAAAAACTGTAGAATGGCATTTCAAAACAATAGGAAAAGATTAATGCTTTAATAAGACATGTTGGGAATTGTGTTATTTGGATTTTTGAAAGAAAATTGTTATGGATTTCACTTAGGAATGATCATCGTGAGAGCAAAGCACATAAAGCATTCACAGAGAGCTCTGAGATATGCACCAGAGTCAGAGCTGGTAGAAGCACCAGCCACTAGATTATACACTGGACAGTATAGTGATCAGATAAAATACAGAAAACAGGAAAGCTAAAATAAGAAATGAAGTCACAAACAAACTCCAGAACTCATCAGCCTAGGTCTGGAGAAGCTACTATTCACAGAATAGCTGAGTCATGCAAATTCCCAGTTGGAACAGAATATGTTATAGTATTAGCCAAATCTCTGGGGTGTATCCCAGCCCAACTCTGGAGACTTAATCAGTGTCTTAGCCATTTTGCAGAAGGCCAGAGGTTGACTGCAGTCTGGCACTTACTTCAGAAGCCATTGTTCTCCATCCCCAGTGGAACTCTACAGTCTTTCTGCTAGGACACCATTCAGAATCTATAGTAACATTAGCAGAGTCCTGATTCAGGAATGTGGAGCTCAGCTGATGCCCAGAGTTCTAGCTATCTGGGAAATATTAAATCTTTCTAGGGAAAAACAGCGGCAACTGTAGCTGGGCATTTTCTTTAGTTCCCATTGCCCATGTTGCAGAGTAAGGGTTGGCATCCCTGCTTTCCAAGTTCTGGGCATGGAAATACCAAAACTGCATTGAGAGGACAGAGACAAGAATTGTGACATCTAAATAAAGATCAAAAGACTGCACTATCTGAAAACAACCTCTTCTTACTCCCTGGACCACAAAAACATCATAGAAAGCTGAGGGAGCTGGAAAAAGGGAAGGACAGTTCCAGACTCAGTGAAAAAGACAACTGGAAGATGTCTGAAAGTTCTTGGTGAAATTCCAAACTGAAACTCACTAAAGGACCCAAGTAAATGTTTGTTATTGATGAAAAACTGGTGTGAAACTTAACACCAGTGGAATTAAATCAGCGTGGTGCTGAGCATAGATGTTCCACCTGAGGAAAGATGCCAGCATAAATAGAGACATGTAGAAGGAGAAAGGAGGCATTGAGGCATTGTGAGTTCTCCTATGTGTTGCTGTTTGAGCCATTGGTTCTCCTGGGGAAGCTCTGGTCTTCACATCTAACATTGCTTCCTGGCTCCAGAAGCAAAGACATGTGCCACTTGGTCTCCAGGATGAACTCTTCATGCTGGCTTCCTGGCATGTACTTGACTGTGCTTATCATTGGAGGAGCTGGGGACCTCTGTATCACTAAGGATGGCTGTGGTGCTTTTCAGGAAAGCCCTGGTCTTGGTTTTAAGCATGACTTCTCGGCTGCAGTGTAGAACACTCAACCCTGCTGGCACAGAATTCCTAGCTTCCACCGCTGACCTTTGGGCCTTCCCAGCACAGATCCATAAATGAGACTGGCATGAGTCCTTCTTGTGGGCTCTAGACCTCCAGTTAGATGCATGGGAGGCATTGTCACGAGTTCTGGGTCTTCATCAAAGTATGGGTGAAATGCTTAAGTGACTAAACAAATGTATATGGGTGTGGATTAATGTTTTAATTTCTGTATGGGTTTCTGTAGGTGGACATAGGACAATAATTGCTTCAAACACATAAACACTCTCAAGTTTTCCATTTATTTTTCCTTCTTTTTTTCTTCTTGTCTTCTCATATATATAACCTTTTCTTTACTTCTTTTTGTTTTCTATGTAACTTTTTCAACCTCCTCATCGCACTCACTCTGGTCTAGGAAAATAATAATGATAATAATAATAATAATAGCAACATAATCAATTTTCTCATTTCTTTCATATTTTATTTTTTACTTTGTATAATCTCATTTTGTTTTATTATTTCACAACCATCTTTTCTTTTTTCTTCCTAGCTCTCAGCCTATAGTTTATCACTATTGTTCATTTGACTTCCTCTGTTATTGAGAGCAGTATAAATGTTCAAACAAGTCCTAAACTAAATTCTGATGTATGATTTGTCCTTTTAATATTGCTCTTATATTTTAATTGTTGTCTTTGGTTCTTTGAATGTTGTTTATGTATAATTCTTCTGTTCTCACCAAATAGTGACAGAGACTAAACATATTTCCTGAAACAGGTAGAACATGAGTTGGCAAACTGACTTACCCTGAAAGCCAAGGGCATACGCTAAGGAAAAACTCACATGTTAAATATATCTCTACTAGAATAGCAGAGACTTCTGTCCCAAATTAACTACAATATTCTACACAAAAATCATGAAAAATCAAGGTAAGAAAATGCCTTGAGAAATTAATAGCTCCCAAAAAGCTGAGATCACAGGTACTAAACAGAATTATTCACAAAAAAAGCTCAAAACATAGCTAGAATAATTGAAGGGTGAAAATCAAGATCAATAAAGATATGAAAAAATCAAATACTAGTATTTTCAATGAGCTAAAAATGCATATATAAGCAGTTGAATTGTTCAGTTAATATGATTATTACTTAATTTAAAGAAGATACTAATAAGTCGCTAAAGGATTTCAATAAGGAAATGAAAAATTACCACTTTAGTAAAGAATTAAAATTGTAAAAAAGAAATAAGCAAAAATCTTGGAAAAGAAACAACTGAACTGAAATTTTTGGCAATAAGCATGACTAATGAGAAAAGACATTCAAAAATTGAAGACTAACTTAATGCAGTAGGTAATTCACTCACTGATACTCACAAGACAAGATGCCATGAGAGCTGGACCAAAGAGCTATGTGATGACTAAAAAAAATCCTACAAAAAACCTACAAAAAACAAGACCTACACAGATTTGGAGCATGACACTAGAAGTATAAATATTTATTCACTGAAACCTCCAAACGAGTACTGCAGAAATACTAAAAAAACCTGCTAAACAGACACAGTGAGGTCAGAATCACCATGGAACTCAAAGGAAATAATACAACTAATTGGGAAAGTAGTTAACAAAAGGGAGAAACATTTTTAAAGAAGTCAACACTTGAAAAATAATAACCTGAAAGGTGTCATTAAATATCTTTAAATAATTACATTTAATGTAAGTGGATTTAACTCCCCTATGAAGAGGTGAGCCAGCAGATTAGACCAAAGAGAAAAGCTCCAAATTGCTTATAGGGCACATATCTTATCCATAAAGAAACATACAGTCTAAAAATGAAAAGATGATATATGTTTCTCCATGTAGTAAGAGTCCAAAAGCAAACAGAAGTAGACATTCTATCTTCAGACAAAGTGAACCTGCACCTAAAATTAATCAAAAGCAAAAAAGAAGGTGACTATATACTGCTATATGAAACAACTTAACTGGGAGGGATAACAATAAAAAATGCAGAAGTACCAAATTTCTTTTTTTTTTTTTTGGTACTGGGGATTGAACTCATGACTGCCTGCTTGCAAAGCAGGCACTTAAACCACTGAGCTAAATCCCCAGCCTGAAGTACCAAATTTCAATGCACTCAATTACATTAAAAAATTCAAGACAGAAATTACAATATGGTCTTATTGGAGAACATCAATATTCCACTACCACAAATAGGGCAGTCAGACAAAAAGTCAACAAAGAAATATCAGAGTTGAACCACAGTATTGAACAAATGTTTCCTATAGATATCAACAGAGTATTTTATTGAAAAACACAATAAACATTCTTCCCAGAAACCCATGATACTTTTTGCAAAATAGACCATATTTTAGGCCATAAAACAAGTTTAAAAAATAAAAGATTGGAAATAATTCTTGCATCTTGCAAGACTATAGTGGAATGAAACTAGCAATCAACAGCAAAAGGAAGCACAGAACATACACAAAAAGGTGAAGGTTAAATAACAGACTATTGAATAACTAATAGATCATAGAAAAAATGAGATAAGAAATTTTAAAATTTCTAGGATAAACTGTCAATGCAATGTTTCAGAATGTGTGGGACACAGTGAAAATAGTTTTTTTAAAAAAAGTTAATAGCTCTGACTACCTAAATTAGAAACACATAACATTACCAAATATATAACCTAATGAGGTATCTCAAGGTCTTAGAAAAATCAAGAAAAATACAAACACAAATCCAAAACTTGTAAGAGGAAATAAATTATAAAAATCCAAGCAAAAATCAATGAAATTTTGAGAAAAAGTAACTAGAAAAAATCAGTAAATAAAAAGGTCATTTTAAGGACATATAAGATTGATAAACTCATAGCCAAACTTAATAATAGACTCAGTCAGTGAAAGTTGGAATGATAAATCAAACTTATAACATACCTCAATGAAATATGGAGTATTATCAGAAATGATTTAGAAAAGTAATATTGAAATGAAAATTATAAAATCTGGAAGAAAGTGTGAAATTTATAGACAAATAACACTTAACAATATTGAGAAACAGAACATATAAACAACCTTATCCTAGTACTCAAGAGACTGAGACAAGGTTGAAGCAAGTTGGAGGCCAGCTTGAGCTACACTGTGAGTATAAGGCCAGCCTAGATGACATAGAAAGACCCTGTCTCAAACAAACAAACTCTCTCTGTCTCTCTCTCTCTCTGTCACTATATATATACATATATTTGAGAAGCGATGTAACACAGTACATATATATATATATATATATACACATACATACATATATATGTATATATATATATATATATGTACTGTGTTACATCGGTTCTCAAATGATTTTATTTGCAAAAAATTGGTTTGCAAACAGAAGCACATGGAAAAATTTTATTTTTGTTTGCAAACTGCATTGGGTGATGAATATGACAACTGCTATCTTTCCTGCAGGAACATGAATGTGGCCATCTTTTCCAGAATTGTGAAATTAATTAAATTCATGAACTGAAGCATCACTGTACTCTGAACAGACAAATCAGAAGCAATCAAACTAAAATCATAATTGTCTTAATTATTTTTTCATTGTTGAGATACAACACATGACACTCACAAATTAAATGGAGGGAAATCTTATTATGGCTCACAGTATGTAAAGATTTCAGCACATAGTTGGCTGTATCTAAAAATGTGAGGTACAGCAGAAGGGCTTGGCACTAGAGGCTTGCTTATAGTATTTCACTGAGTAAACAGAAAGAGAAATCAACAAGAGAGATAGATCCTTTGAGACCATACTCCCAGTTATTCAACTCCTCCAACTAGGCTTAATCACCCAACATCACAATTAGATGTAAACTCATCAGTGGACTAATCCATGTGCAATTGTCGTTCCTCCATGATCAGATTGGCTCCCCAAAGCCCCATCTATGAATACATGAAGCTTTGGGGGGCATCTACATATAAATTGTAACATTCTGTCCCTGGTTCTCAAAACATTCATGTGCATTCATTTATACTAAACAAATTTAGTCTAAGAGTTGGCAAATTACTAATAGCTTCAGTATTGCTGAAAAGTCCAAATCCAATGTCTCTTCTCAGATTTGAGGCAAACTTTTAGTTGCAAGCACCCATAAAAACAAAAAGGTAAACAATTTTAACATAGAATGGCCCAGGAAAAACACTCCTAACACAAAAGGTAGAAATAGATGGATAGAAAGGAATGGGATAAAAAAAAGTCAAACTACATTAAATTCCAGTTCAACATCCAGCACCAAGGATAATCTGTGGCATGATGTTAATTCCAAAGTGCTTAGATGGAACTCCTACTATGGTGCTGTCAGTGGTTTTAGGCCTCATGGCTTCTCTCTTGGGCAGGCTTTGTTCAGTACTTGGGACTTTCTTCACACATTTCATTTGCTTGGGTTTTCAAATATCCTGTGGTCTCCATTGTACTTTCAGTTTCACCCTCAGAGAGGCACACACTGGCATCTCAGTAGCACACTGCCTTGCCTCTTGGACCTTTTTTCTGAAACCTGGGTGGAAGGCTTCCTGATCCCACAACTCTCACATTTTGAAGGCACCTAAAACCAGCATCGTATGGATAACATCAACTTCTGCTTCCATCTGGAGCAAAAGCTGAACACTTCCTCATTTTGCCAGTAGTTCAAGAGGTATTTGAGTGCATGGATGATTGATTATAATGATCTAAATTCTGTGTCATCAATTTTCATTCTTTGGGTAGCAAGTCTGGAACATCACAGCATGGGGATTGCTTTGCAAAACAGTCTTTCACCTTGGAAATTTTGAACCTGCAAAGTGTGAGGTCTGGCTGGTTCTTGTGATATCCTCAGGCCATGTTTTCTATTGACATGTTGGCTTTTTAATGGTAATCTTTTCATTCATCATGTTTTTAGAAATTTTTTTAATTTTTTGGCATCAGGGATCCAACTCATAACCTCATGCTTGCCAGGCAGATACTTAGGTGACTGAGCTAAATCCCCGGCACATCATGTTATTTTGTACTCCATTTTTGAAGACTGAAATTTTAGCAGAGCCTCTTTTCTGACCATACTCAAACCTTTCAAAATCATTTTGTTTGGCTGCTTGGTCTTGATTCACAAGGTACAGCTGACTAAAACCCCCAATAGTTTCCATGCCACCACCTCAACATTAGAGTGCCTTAAATATTTTTCATCAGATTATTTAATCTATTGCCCTTAATCTCATTCTCCAACAATGTCTCAGGACAGGATCAAAATATAGATAAATTTTATGACAAAGCATAGAACACATGGCCTGAAATGTATCTGCCAATGTAGTCCTTGGTCTCACCTGAAATCTGCTGAGTGTGGCACTTACTGACTACATTTATATCACCATTGTGGTCTTCTTGAATCCCCAATCATGCTGCGTTTACTGGATTCTAAAGCTGCTTCTTTAGTTATTTTCTCCAAATCATTCCAAACTTCTCCTCTGAACCAGTTCTAAAACATTTTGAATCAGGTGATCAGGTGTTGTCACAATATTGCTATATCTCTGTTACTAAATTGTATCTTAGTGTCTTTATTGCTGAGACATATACCTAACACCTGAAAATCAAAGGAGGAAAGGTTTATTATGGCTCACAATTTGTACAGGTTCCAGTCCACATTTGGCTGGATCCCAAGCAGGGAAGCACAGTACAGGGGCATGGTAAAGGAGACTTGTTTATGGCATGGCAGTCAGCAAACAGAGAGAGGTCAAAGAAGGATTATCAGAGATACATTTTTCCAGACCCACAACCCAGTGACCCACCTGATCCAAGCAGGCTTTATCTCTGAACAAACATTTAGCTATAAACACATCAGCAGAGTAATCCACTGATGAGTATCATACACTCATTCTAATCACCACCTAGAAGTCGCATTTATAGATAAATGAGGTTTTGGTGCAGAATCTAGATATAAATCATAATAGTAATGAAAATATTCCAACAGAGAAAGTCAGTCACCGAATAGATTAACAGTTGAATTTTATGAGACTTTCAGAGAACTCATGCCAATACTTCACAAAATCTTCTATGAAATTGAAAGGGAAGTAACACTACCAAACTCATTCTATGAAGCCTGAATTGCTATGATACAAAAACCATTAAAATCTCAACAAAAAATAAAAATAGTAGGCCAAAATCATTGATGAAATTAGATGCAATTATCCTCATTATGATAGGATAGTACCTCTGTTTGTGAACTTAATTTTTTCCATGACATTGGAAAGG